>NJDD01007689.1:71970-135223 GCA_002245505.1 Calephelis nemesis | reverse complement strand
GAGAGGCCGGCCCAAGAAAAATGTAAACGAACCAGTGTAAGTACTACATACCACCACAAACTAGAGATCTGGGACGGTTCGTTAAACAAGATAATCCTATAACTACCGGTCACCAATAAGTAATAACCATACTAAAATTGAATACCTAACCTTACATGAGGGTTCCGTTAAAGAAATCATTTTTTTCGTGTTGGTTTGAGTTCGCTGTGTAGACAAGCCTACTTTACCGCTACGCAGCTCGTAAGGGGCGTAAGAATAGGTCTTTACCAACAGGGCACAGATGGTAAAATAAAGTCCGATTAAGTTGTAAAAACCGCCAACCTTAAAGCCATAAAAAAAAGGTGGTAAAGTGCAAGAAACTTGCCCGGGTAGGGATACACGCCTTACATATTCCTGCCGCTATCATTACAGTGACATTTTCGTATGACTAGTCTACCTGTTTTTTTTACATTTGGACCGAATCCGGAGGACAAGGCAGCCAGTAGACTTCCACACTAGGCAACTGTACAGCAATGCACCTATAACATCCATGGTGTATATAGGTCATATTGCTTGTTAACTGTATTTTCACATTAAAAAAATCAAGTTGCCATATATATTTTTTTAAATTAATTTAAATTAATATTTTAGACCAGAAAAACTGCGTAAAGAAAATAACGAAGAGACGGATGATACTACCAAAACGAGGCAGGAGCTGAAAGACAGTAATGAAAAATCCACAGACGAAAAGCCTGAAGATGTTAAAGAGGTATTTTCGTTGCTTAGTAAGAGAAACTAGCAGTTTCACGCAGCTTCGCCCGCATAACTTGGCTTTTACTGCACCGATTTTGATTAAAGAAAGCCTATGTCACTTAAGGATAATGTAGCATCCTAAAGGTGAAAGATTTTTCGAAATCGGTCAAGTAGTTCCGGAGCCTATTTATTTCAAACAAACAAACAATAGAATCTTTTCTCTTTATAATATTAGTATAGACACACAAGTTACTTTAGGAAAAGTGAAAAAGTGAAAAACGAGACGACTGCAAAATTACGTCAGGAACAAACTTTTACGTTTTTTCACGTGACTTAAAAAAATTTCATCGCTACTATGTTGATTGACTGGTATAGCGAGTTTTGACATCTTGAATGAAGATGGTTGTAATTTTTTCATTATTATTGAATTTCGTGTTTATATCGAGTGAAATTGGTTAATTTAGGTGGAAATTAGATTAACTTTGTTCAGTGAAACTGCACAAATGAAATTATCATGAAGAAATTAGTGTATCGTCTATTTCCTCGCTGCCGTCAAATCTTACTAGATGAGCTTGAGTAATGAAGCTACTGCTTTACTCAAGACCCTGACCTAACCTGACTTTGTATATTTGAATTTGTATAGTGACTAATAACTGTATAAAAATTAATAATAACTAACTTGACATTGGCAAAGTTAGTCGTGAAAAACGACCGAAAGCCAGATTAATAAAAGAAGAAGACTTGTAAGGCATGTTATGTTGTACAACACTAATGCTCAGTTCCTATATTCAAGAAACGAGTCGTTGTACTTACGAAAGCTAGTTTTCTTATACGAATAACAAAAAAGCTAACTACGGTCGTTCGTTTTTTTTGTTAATTCATAACATTTTGTGTAACTGGGAGCAACGCTCCGTTAATTTTATGCAAACTGCCAATGGTTATACTAACGGATTACGGATCGTTGATTATAGGATCCGGGCTAAAGGCGGATCATATTGCCGCCGCGCAACCGCACTGCAATTTGTCATACATTTTATTTATGTACGTGTCTAAACTTAGGTTGTAATATGTATTTTTTTTTAGTTTGTAAAGTTACATTTAGTTTTAAAAAAACAAACCCGCTAAATTTCTTTTGCTGGATCTTCTCAGTGTGTGGATTCGGATTCATAGCGCTGCGTTCGATTGGTTATTAATATTTGTCTTATTTATAGGAAACCAAACTACCAACTACGCCAGAACAAAAGACAACGCCGAGTAGCGAAATACTGATGTCCCCAACGGGGCAAACTCTTAAAAAGGTAAGTTATCACATTTTTCTTACACAAACCAACCAAAGGTCAGTTGGCAGAACAGCGCCAAAAAAATTGCTCCATCTATCAGTCACTAGCACTAACTAGGTGGTAGATTGTAGTGTAGCAGTTCTCCCGATTCAATTCCACCTGGCTCGTTCTTAAGATTGTCCTTGCCAATATCGTGTTCCATATTGGTGTTTATGGTAGACTTGTACAAGTAGCCTTAGATCGCGCCCATAAGATAGCGACGCACCAGTAACATCTATGGCGTCTAGACAAGGGTTGGCCCTTACAATCAAGATAGCAAACTACCTAGCTCGTTATTTACATGACGCAACATAATAAAAAAACCTTTGGACTAATTGCTAATTTTAGAATTACGCCATCCATACCGCTAGACCACAGGCGATTAACGTTAGTATAGATAATGTTATTTTAATATTGTTACAGGTACCAGTAAAAGCATTACCACCAGGCGTGAAACCGTTACCGTTACCAATGAATTCAAGGCGTAAGTATTTTTTTTTAATTTTTACTAAAATTTTATTTTTCTTATTTTTTTTGTCTGCCCTTCTCTCGTGCTTGTCATTTTATTTAACAGGGAAAAAATAAATAAAAGTACTAAGTTTAAATTCCTTCAACACCTTAACAGAATAAGTACAGAACAAACCAATTTTTTTAATATATTTTAGAACAGCTATAATTTTTTTAATATATTTTTTTAACATTTTAGAATAGCCTACTTTTTTTCTCTGTTTTATTCCGGGCTCCTTAGCAGAACAGACCGAATGCCTTCCTGCCAGGCAGCTCGCAAACGGCGAGCATAGGCTTGCCGTCACTAACACTGTGACATCTCACTAGATGGTCGAGTTTCGCAGCAACTCTCCCGGATTGATACCACCGTCTTATCTATTTCTGCCGCCATAAAGTCCGTGCTTGTCGTTGACGTGTTCCGGTTCGGAGGATAAGGTAGCCGGTAAACTTAATTTTGCTCGAGGCCTAATATCTTCTGGGCTTCTGGTTGGTCCAATATAATAAAATCATCAAATCAAAATCATTGTTATAATATGTTTGTTCTCATATTTTATAAAATTCCAAATAAATGCCATAATTCAATATCAGTTTTCTTGTACCAGTATTTTATTTATGCACCTTCTACTTTGAGAAAGCAATATGTTAAGCACAAATTACAAATCTTAGGTTTCGCCTATAAAAGGGAGATAATAAATTTTAGAAATGTTTTTCATTTATAGCAATACCGACTGGAGACCTTTGTGAGATGCAAATAGGGAAGAAAGTTGTAAAGGTGCAAAAAATAGTCATGACAAGAGCAGAAGTAGAAGCAATGGCGAAAAAAGGACTCGTCGAAATGAAGGTAAGATATTTATTCGCCTGTATATAAACATTATGTGTTTTTTTTAATTTACTAATAAAAACAATGTTGAAAAATAGTAGTTGCCTCAATACCTAAATACGGCAACATTACTCTTATTTTAGATAGTTTGTTGAAATTGGCAAGAAAAAAAGTTGTTACATTAAAAAAGACAAGTAAGCAAGGCAGTATCTTTATGACCGTATCCCAAAGACAACCTCTTTAGGTAGAGTTAAACCAAGGTAACACACGATTAACGGAATATACTTACGGCCGTACTCAGAGAGGTCAAGTACTGTTAAATCTATCGTTAAGTCAATTTGGTATGGAGTCAGTCAGTCAGAGCATAGATTACCGTCACTAGAACCGTGACATCTGACTAGGTGGTAGAGTTTAGCAGCGACTTGTCCGTATTGGTACTACCGCCTTACCTATTCCTGCCGCCATAACGTCATGACGTGTTCCGGTTCGGAGGGTAAGGTAACCGGTAAACTTACTTCTGCTCACCTAATAACTAATAACCCGGCCTCAGGTTTGCAACGCACCATTGCCACCTTTGGTGTCTCTAGGCAGCGTGAATTTCTTACCATCAGGAAATTCGTCAGCTTGTTTACCTTCCCATATCATAGAGTATGATTTAAAATGGACATCAAACCAATGGCATGCTACACGTGGATGACGTGTTAGCACTTAATTCGTCGAGAACCGAAGTGTGACCTCAAGAAGTGTCCAAGATTGGATGTCAGTTTAAATGTTGTTTAGCTAAACTCGCGTCTAAACATATTTTGAGGTAAGGCTGGTAATATCTGAAAATGACACTACCATCGTTGATACACCGTAAAGTACTTGTAAATATGACAGATTTTTTTTGTGGATTGACTTATACTAGTGGTCGCCCATTGGTCGAAATTCGACCATAGTAAATTTTAATTCTACATTATTAAAATATAATGTTCAAACATTATTAGTTCCATTTGTCGATTATCTTTTTGATAAGAACGCCATCTTTATTTATCAAGACTAACTATACTTTGTTTCCAAGCATTATGAATATAGTTTGTGCGCCATCTATGATCTATTATCGTTATCAATATTTTTTGTTTGTGTATCAATGCATGATATTATGTGTAATGTATTATTTTTTGACACTTCAAAAGAATTATTATTGAAAAATATTAGCATTCTGCACTTCTACTACACATAAATTAAAAGTGTGCCAAATTTCATATTCTTCCATATTTTTTTTCTTAAAACGGGGTTCAAAGGTTTTGCTTCGCGTATCAATATTATGATTATTACAATGTACTATTGAATTGCAGGATGGCACCATGGTTCTTAAACAAGGCATCAAGTTGCCCACCGCTGACGCGTCTCACTCTGTGAAATCCGCTGCCGCTACTGAAGAAGGTACGTCTTGGTATGGTGTCTTATGTTTTTATTTTTTATTTTTATGGTATTGGAAAGGCAAACAAGCTGACGGTTATCCGGATGGTAAGAAATTAACGCCACCAAGAGACACGTCTCATCGATTGTTCAAACTTTAGAGTAATTAAATACCTATTTTGAAAAAGTAGTGTTTCTTCTAGGACAAATGTAACGAGAATGAATTTTGACAACAATGGGTAATTTTTATTAAAAAACAAATTATGTACATTTAAGCCCGGTTCCTATAATTAACGAACTGTCATCTGTTGGTATAGCCATCGGTAGTTTGCCTAAAAGTAACATTCACACAATATGTTTAGAGTTAACAATTAATAACGAACGGCCGTAGGTAATTTTTTTACTATTCGTACAAAAGGCTACCGTTCGTAAGCAAAATGAAAATGCTGAATACAATAAACGAAATATTCGTTTATTGTATTCAGGAACCGGGCATAAGTTTTAACTAGGGCGTATATTTGTTTATCATCACATAAGTCTAAACATTAGTTTAAGTTATCCTAAGATGATACTGGTGGTAATTCAGCAGCGAGTGTATTTTACTAAACTAATTTAAATTATCGCTATCTTCTTTCAACAAAGGTAATAGAAAAAGATAAAACACGTTGAGTGTTGTCAGATTAATGCTTACTCGACATTTCTACAGGAATATGTTATTCGGAAAAAGTTGATTACAAACGTTATAAGTTATATGTCCGGACTATTCCGTCAGGTATAAAATGTTCCATCCTTTATGATTTTGTTTCAATAAAAAATATCATACACCTAAAATAAGATTAGTTAATGCTTATCATAATTATCACCCGACATTTTTCCCATTTCAGAAACCACCAAAGAATCTCCTACAAAGGAGAAACCCCTACCAAGTCGGAGTAACTTAGAAAAAGAAGTCAAACCGCTACCGACTCGGTGCAACTTCGATGACGATTCATGAAACGGTTAAAGAAATCTCAAGTTTAGTCATTATGTGTACATAATCCTAATATACATGTGTATTTAAGTTACATGTAAGTAGTTTTAAGTATTTGCACACCTACAGGTGACGCGTACGTAAGCATTGATGCTACTTTCTCATCATATTCACGCTAGAGGGCGTGTACTCCGTGCACCTATGTGATTACGGATGTCCGTAGATTATTACTGCAAGTAAAATGTCAATATCACTATTATTTCAGCCATAAAACTTGTACTGTTGGACATAGTCCCGCTTAGTGTCACGTTTATACAAACAGTTTAAAACAAAGACGCTTTCCGCCGTCTGTCTCTATGTATGATGAGATCGTTTTTTTAGTAGATAGAGTGATTCAAGACGAAAGTTTATATGTATAACATTGAAGTTTGTCTACAGTGCGAATTTGGAACGGGCTGTTAGTTCGCATTTTAAAAAAAACTTAAGTATCCTACGCCTTAGCAATCACATGTTACATAAAAAGGCGTATAATATTATTGGTCGAAAAAAACTGACTGTACCGCCATTGATTCGTCAATTCCTCTATTTAAAAAAAATCTCATCCAAACGTCGATGCTCTGCTTCAAAACAGGGCCGCTCCAACACTTCTTACTTCAAGTATTTGTCTAATATCTAATTTCTAAAAAATAAAGTGGTTTTCGCTTATTCTTTTTCAGTTCTTTAAACTGATATGATGATACTGTTTTTAAAATGTTTGATTCTATTTCGCTAAAGATATCGTTTACTTATACCCCAGAGAGCTTGGATTCATGCACGATAAAATAGAGAACACAAGCCCAATCCTAACGCACCACGACATATTAGTTTATTGTCACTAGCAACACTGAACATATTGATGGATGTTGCCAATTTAGGAAAACAGTTTTAAAAACAGACTTAGAATTTTAATTATGGCAAATTTATCTTATTTTTAAAGTAAATGAAATTTAAGTCATGTAGGTTTGTTTTAAAGATCGTGTATTTTTCTATAGTCATTTGTTTCATATTTTTTTATTAAATATCAAGATTTTTCCTTCTAGCATTGTGTAAAATAGTATTAGTAATTTATTTAAAATTTTAATGAGCTTGTGGTTTGATTTGTGAGTTTATAATTGGAGCCGATATCCTGTGGATTTTACAGTTTCCTTTCTTTTTTTTATGAACTTACAAATTGTATTTCTGAACGTATAAGTTTTGGATGTGAAGATTTCTAAACGTGAATACTTTAGCCAATTTACTGTATTAGAATTAGATGAAGACATTGTTAAGATGTTTTGAGTTTTTGTGAATAAACTTGTATTTACATTCATTGTGACTTCAATAAAAGTTGAATTAGAATTGACTTAGTAAGTTATAATCAAGATACATTATATATGAATATCATGACGTAAGTACCCAATTTCTTTTCGATGTTAGAAATGTCTATTTTTGTGTTAAAGCAAAATATAATATTAAGATTTAATATTACTTTTATTTATTACCCAAGTACGTGTAAAATAGGTAAAAGTATCTTCACGCCCGAATCTCCGAAAAGCTTGGCAGAGATATTTTAGTCATACAATGGGTGACGAATCTATCACCAACCGGGCACTTATCAACACCGAACTACCAAACCCCAGACAGCTTCTGGACACAGAACGCACATAAATAAAACAGGAAATTTATGATTCCTTAAATATTTCTTCCTCTGTTTATACTATGAGATCAGTAATAAAAACACGACCTCTTTTTAAAGACACTAACCATCTTATTAATAAACATGGAACAAGGCTCCTACCTTGTTACAAATCTTTTTTAGACTGTTTAAATCACTCAAGATCTTGGTGGAATGTTGATCTTGAAAAGTCAAGATTGCATTCCATAGTTCTACGAGTGTTTATATTTTTAGTGAATACTTATAGTGAGGCCAAGTGGTTACACCCGTTTGCCAGAATTTCATCTCCTATTATGGTCAACAGGCATAATATTGTTTCTCATAATTTCATATGTCATACGGTTGATGATCGCGCGGCCGGCGGTTGCGGTTAAATAATCAGAGCCCTTACCATGAGTTTACGGCCTGTCAAGTTTACTATACTCACTACCATCTCTGTAAATTATTTGTATGAAAACTTTGAACAGCGCCTCCTATTGGTAACTAAGAGAAACACATTTTTAGACCAAAAGTGTCATAGATTTCGACACGTAACTTACTGAACGTAATCTATATAAACTCATGGTAAAGGCTCAGTACAAAATTGTCGCCCGCCAAGCGACCGCAGAGCACGCGGTCGCAACCCACCGAGGCGGCAGGAGATCGCCGCCCGAATGATTAACGGGCAGACGACTGCTGCCGCGGGTGAAAATCGCGTCGTGAAATGTGATCTTACTTTTTACATATAAATCTACATTCTCTCAAAATCATGGCGCGATTTTTACCGCGCCATGAGTTCTTAGTCTATGACGTTATTTTTAATCATAACGTGTAGAATAATAACTTGCTGAACATTGGCTTATGGCCTAGGTAGTCGAGTTTCTCAGCGACTCGCCCAGATTAGTAGGTAGGTACTGCCGCGGTAACGTTGGCATTAGGTTGGCTACGCACCATTACCACCTTAGGCCTGAAACTGTGTTAAGCGGGCGCACGTCGCTTGAGCACGTGCGTGAACAAGCAGCGGTCCCCGCTGCGGAAACCCGACTTACGCAGTGTCTTCAGTTCAATTTTAACAGTGTGCATTTACTGTCGTATCGATGGAGAACTTAACATGTAATTACCTAGCAAAATGACGATTAGCACAAAAAAAGACAGCCAGTTAGCCTTTTCATTGTATCTAAGTTGTTATCCGGGGAATTTGTTGCCAAGTTTAGGAAATTAAGGGATAATAATAATTTATTTTAAAAGTTTCGGTTGAAGTCTATGGCGAATTATTTTTAAAATTGGAACCGTATTTGAAGGTCAAAAACTCAAAGTAAGAGCTATATCAGCAATAGACAGGCTAGCAATAAATAAACTTTACAAAATAATGAAATTGTTTACAAATAACGCTAAATTTTATCACCATTGTTATGTTTTGACGGTAGATGGTAAAGTAGTGTTAATTACAGTGCATATGGTAACACTGCCGCGCATGCTCCTATCGGCGGTCCCGACGCGTGCTTGCGCAAAGGGATCTTATGATGTCTCTACTCTCTAGACGGGATCAGGCAATCTGTTTACTTGTTTGCCTTCCAATATCATAAAAATAAAGAAAAATCCTACGAAGTACGTGCTATGCGTCCGCTACTAGCGGGTATTACCCTAACGAATGATTCATAAGAAAAATTAGCCCGCGCTCTCTGAATGTTCCTAAACTGTAGTCACACCCCCCTAAATTGTCTGAGTAGATAGCGACTGTGTAGATGAAGCAGGAGTATACTGATAATAATCGGATGCTTTTATCTCGAGGATTGCTTTCTTGGCAATGTCCTTCCGCTGCCAGCGTCATGTACAAACTCGACTCTTTAATAAGATTACATAAACGTTCCTGCAAAAATATAGAAGTATTTACGTTTATTAAATACGAGTACTAGCTAGCCCGACAGACGTTGTCTGAAACGGTTGAATAGACGTTGACAAGACTTTCACTGGCAGGTAGCTAATGTAAAAAGGAGTAACTATAGCTACTTTTAATTCAGAAAAAACTAAATAAATAACTTTTTTAAATTCCTTGCGGATGAAATCGCGAGCACAGCTAGTTTACAATTTTGAAGTGAAACTTCTTTAGAATTGTTGTGATTTCAAAGCAAACGGAAAAACGACAGGTAAGAGACACAAAAACAAAAATGTGTAGGATTAAGTATATATATTCATCTCGTTCTTTTGTCGATTTACTTTATTTTAGAGATGTAATGTTTGCTTGTTGCATGTTTCTTTCTATGTCTCTTATAGAGAGAGACTGACAGAGATAGAGAGAGATAAAGATTGATAGACACTAATAGACACTGATCGAGATTGGTAGATATTGATAGAGATTGATCGAGATTGATAAAGATTGATCAAGATTGATAGATTGATCGAGAGAGTTTCACTTCTATCGTGTGTGAATCGCACACACACTTTTTTTTATTTTTCTATTTTTATGATATTGGAAGGCAAACAAGCAGACGAATTTCCTGATGGTAAGAATTTCACGCCGCCTCGGGACATAATATGTTAATTTGACTTGTACTTGTAATTATGTCTAGAATTAAATTCCACCAAGCACCGACGACGAGAAGTGTAGAAACTACCGCCTAGAGACAACAAAGGTGGAGATGGTGAGTTTCCAACCTGAAGCCGGGATGTTAGGCCTCCAGCAAAAAAACTTTACCGGCTACCAATATCCTTTGAACCAGAACACGTCAACGGCAAGCACTGACGTTATGGCGACAGGAATAGGTAAGGCGGTGGTACCAATCCGGACGTGTCGCAGCGAAACTTTATCACCTAGTCAGATGTCACGGTGCTAGTGATGTATAAGCCTATACTCGCCTTTTACGAGCATTCTCACAGGAAAGCAGATGGTCTATTCTGCAAAGGAGCCCGGACAAACACGGTTTCTTTTTTTATAAATTAAAAATGTATCAGTTTAAGAAAAGTATAGAATAAAAATACAAACTTTTCGGTGTTAGATTTTACAACTTGTGTTTATGGACTCATCAAAACATCATCAAGGATCGCCTCTGTGGTCTAGCGGTCCGGGTGTTGGACTTAACTGCATGAGGTCCCGGGTTCGAATCCCGGGTCGGGCAACAAAAAGAAAATTGGGTTTTTCCGATTTCGAAAAAAATGTTGCTCGGGATTGGAAAAGTGTCCGGTTGGCGATAGGCTTGCCACCTATCACAGTTTGGGACTCAGTGTCTTCGGCTAGTCGTGGGTGCCCTGGTTGTGCCTCTGCCTACCTCTTCGGGGATATGGGCGTAAAGATACTATACTTTATCAAAAGCAACGTTTGAATGGTTCGTAAATTAAGTAAATATTATATTGTTTGTCTAAATAATGTAACAGTTTATTTATATCTCTCTAGTACATATTCCGTCCATTTTGCCATATTTTCTGTCTATGATGTTCTATATAATATAATAAAATGGACATAAATTAAGTCAGACCTTAGGGATTTGATAGACTGCAAAACGTGAGAGTTCTACTATCGCACGATAGATGGAGCTGTAAAATTACACAATAATAATAAAGATGTCGCCACTCGCTGCGAGAGTTTCCCGCCAATACCCAAGAACGAGTTATCAACGACGCGGCTTGTTTGAATTGTACAATCAAATGAAATCAAAAACGCGCGCCAGTCGGGTGTGAGTGTTAAAAAACTTCGCAATATTTTATTTTCGAAAAAATATAATAACTGTGTTCAAGTGAAATACTCAAAAACTTAAAAGAAGAAGAAGCAGGAATATTAACAGGTAAGTCATAGCCTTTAAAAAATTAAAAGTTGTAGGATCACTTTAAATATTTTTTTACAAATTAAAACATAACCGAAATATAATTTAATTAATTACCGGCATAACCGAAATATAAATTATAATACAATTTCATTAACCGAAATATAACGATTGCTGCTATTATTACAGCCACAAACCAACACACAAACGCTAAATACTAATTATTAAAAAAAAATCTTAGGCTGAAAGTATCGTAGTATAGCTAATAGATCCCACAAAATATTTTAGCGGAGTAGGCAAAATAATTTTTGATTTGATTTAAAATTAATTTTTGAATTGATATCAATAATAAATTAATAAATAAATAAAATAAATCATTTTGTTATATAAAATAATAAGTTAAGGTTTAAACATTTAATTATCTTAAATAAAATGGCGAATCTTTAAAATATCTAGAGAACTAAAAACTTTTGACAAGTTTGTAATGAATGTTAAGTTTGTAATAAAATGTTTTATTTTTTTATCAAAAATGTTTTTTATTCTCAATTCCTTTAAAAATATCTTTATGCGCTTATCAATTTGTCTACTATAGGTTCTCAGAAAAATAAATATCAAATCATTTTTTAGCAAACTTACCTATATGAATTTAAACAATTTCTCTTATTGTGTATGAAAGCAACAAACTTCGAACACAGGTACGTCATAGTTAATAACACCATATCGATTAAAGATATAAAACTCACAATTTTTTTGCGTAAAATAAGATCCAAGTATTATATACTTATATCAAAATGAAAGAAACGAAAAAAAAAATGTTTAAATGCGGAACATGAGTGTTATAAAGATGATTAAAAATTATACAGCCAATCCAACATATTCTACCAACTTGTGGTGTACAAATATTTTAATAGATATTTTTCAAGTTAGTTATTTTACTTATTTACTTACTATTTACCTACTGTTTTTTGTATTAATTACATGATTATTTATTAATACAATCAATTTGTAGAATATAAATTAATTTAACCCTATCTACCGTAAACTACCACCTACATGACACTTACTAGGCACATGATGATATATAAACCTATTCATATGTAATTAAATTTTAACTCTACATGTAAGATAGATATATTCTACCAACCCAAATTAAATAACTTTATTTTTAAGTTTACTTATTTATGCACAGAAAAATAAAAAAATAAGCAGGTTTACAACTACACATGCAGATTTGAATATAATATACATAATTAAGTAATTAATTTCTGGTAACACAGACTCTTATTTTAATAGCTACATTATACGACGTACCTATATCAAATTTCAACTAAATATACCTTGGTATATATACCTACCTGCATTCTAAAAATTGCAAAATATTTTTAAAAGAACCGCATAAAAAAAAAATATTTATTTTTACTGATATTTTGTTCGCGATATAAAATTTTAATTAGGTTATTTTATCATGAACGTATTAATTTTAGCGCTTATAAAAAAACTAATAGATAACATTTATTACTCCGTTTCCTACTTCTAAATAGTTTCTACTTTATTTTAAATTAAAAATTATAGGTGTAAAATAAAGTTACAAGTATAAACTTCTACACTGACAGAAAGTCTAAAGTTCATCATTGGCTAGAAGAATAATGATGTTTGATTTTATGTAAAACCAAAGTAAAATACACTTCAAAACGTATCTTAACGTTGCTTATGATACGAAGAATTTAAATTCCTCATTCCAGTCCTAGGTTGGCTTCGCATCAATAACATCTTATATGTATATCCTATCTGTAACATACTCGTATGATTTGGTGTCAGAGTAACACATCTTTTAGGTTAAATCGGTTACTAAACATGTTTGCCAATTGTTTTTGTTGAATAATATACTAGGTACTGGTTTTAAGTTATTATAATATACGAAATATACCTAATGCAAGAATCAGAATCAGAAAAAACTTATTCACGTAGACCATGTTTGTGTACTTGTGTGTGTCGACATTTTTATTAACTACCACCGGATCTGAATCGCAGCCACGCGCTGAGATCTGGCGAAAGAAACTTTGCGGTCTTGTCTTTTTTCAAAACTAATATTAACAATATAATTTTAAAAAATACAAGTTATTGTCTAATTTTGCATATATTATGACTTTACATTGCATATACAGACTATTGTTATCCCTTAAAAAACGAGTTCTCCTTCTCATCCCAAATCGGTCAGAAACTTAAGACCTCTTGCAAATTGTGAACGATGGAAACCACTTATCACCAACCATCAGATAAACAGCTTATTCCTTTACATAATCTTACATAAAAAACATATTTAAATAACAATAAAATCCATGTAGGGACGCGTATTTTAAATTACAAACGACTGGACCGATTTAGCTAATATTGTTAATTTGTGGAAGACGAGAGAAGGATTAAAAGATAAATAAATAAGAAAAAATTGTGCGTGTACTTATGTACACGCGTTAGAAGTTACACTTCTTAGGCGTAATAAGATAAAAATCTTTTTAAAAATTTTATCTTTTGCCTTATTTTACATTTGTAGACGAAATGACACTAACCATAGAAATAAAGAAATATTGTGAATACAGTTGTCAGTTCTCACGCAAACATACGTAGATGTCCTTACTTTTACTTTGTTGGTACCTTTTTTTGAAAAACTAAAATGTTATCTATAGCTAACTTCATCATGTCGGTATTTCGTGACGCATCGTAAAAATTTACCCTCATCATTTTTTCCTAACACGCCAAAAGAAGTATAACTTCAAAAACTGGGAGGAAACTTGAAAAATCCATAGAAACTGAAAATGTTGAACTAAGTTCACCAGTTTTTTTTAATGACTAAAATGTTGCCAACCTCGCGGTTTTTACAACCTCACCGGGCTTTATATTTAGCCGAGACGAACTTCCGTTGTAATGCTACTCTAGAGGTTCCCACCATTTCTATAAACTGGATCTCGCATTTATAAGAATCATTCCATTGACTATACTGGTTTAGGAAAATTGTATTACACTATACTGGTATTGCTAAACAGATGAAAATGGAAAACTAAACATTTTATGTAATATTTTTGACAGACATATGATAAATAATATCCCAAACCTGGCATGCTAAGTGATAATGTATGCTTTTCTTATTTAGGTATGTATATGTAGGTATGTTAAAACTATAATATATTTCGTGATGTCAGGCATTTTTTTAACAACTTACACAAATTGTATCTAACCCCAAAGTAAGGAAATTATATGCTTGTGTTATTGAGGTTAAAGATTCTAACACATAGAAATACTTAAATAAACACCTAAGTAAATATAAAAATAAGATAAACCTATCATATACCTTGAATTGAAATCGCCTCTATGGTCTAGCGGTTCGAATCTCGGGTTGGGTAAAAAAAGAAAATTGGGTTTTTCCAATTTCCTAATAAAAAAAAACCGTTGCTCGGGATTGAATATCTGCCCGGCTAAAGATAGGCTTGCCACCTATCACATTGTGAGACATTCACTAGTCGTAGGTGGCTGGTTGTGCCTCTGCCTACCTCTTCGGGGATATGGGCATGAAGATACTCTCTATACCTCGAATTGAATTGAAAATGTACAATTTGTTCTTGTGACGTACGTATACTTTTTGGGCACCTAAAAAACTTACCTCGTTAAAATCGAACCGGAGCTTCGATGTCGGTCGGTGGACGGTTTTAAAATGGACAAATCAAATACTAATGCGCTAAAATTTGAAGGTTTGGTACATTTTTTTATGATAATGGTAGGCAAACAGACAGACCTGATGGTAAAAAATTCACGCCGCCTAGAGACGCCAAAGGTGGTAATGGTGCGCTGCCAAAACGAGGCAGGGATGTTAGGCCTACAGCAAAAGTAAAATTACCCTCCGAACCGGAACACATCAACGACAACCACTGGACGTTATGGCGGCAGGAATAGGTAAGGCGGTGGTACCAATCCGCGCCAGTCGCTGCGAAACTCTTACCACCTAGTCGGATGTCACGGTGTTAGTGACGGTAAGCCTATGCTCGCATTTTACGAGCTGGCTGGCAGGGAGGCAGATGGTCTATTCTGCAAAGGAGCCCGGACCAACACGGGGAAATTCCAAAATCTAATAAAATACTTAGCTTAATATTATGTGAGTGGAACCTTTTTATTATCCAAAACTCTTTGTACTTTCGTCATTTCACGGCAAAATTATTAGACCAAAATTAACGAGTTTTTTTATGATAGTGGAAGGCATACAAACAGACGGATTTCCTGATGGAAAGAAATTCACGCCGTCTAGAGACACCAAAAGTGCGTTGCCAACCTGAGGCCGTGATGTTAGGCCTCGAGCAAAATTAAGTTTACCGGCTGCCTTACCCTTCGAACCGGAACACGTCATGACGTTATGGCGGCAGAAATAGGTAAGGCGGTGGTACCAATCTGGGCGAGTCACTGCTAAACTCTACCACCTAGTCCGATGTCACGATATTAGTGACGGTGAGCCTATGTTCGCCTTTTACGAGCTGCCTGGCAAGGAAAGCAGATTGTCTATTCTACAAAGGAGCTCGGACCAACACGGGGAGAAATTTAATATTTGGAAGTATAGATATTGGACTTCAATTGAAGAAATTGAATATACATTATATAAGGAAAGAATCAGTGCATGTTTAATTTTTATGATCATAATCTTCTCATCTTCAACGGTATTGTCGTTTTATATAACTCATCCGCCCTAGTTATACCTCTGCCTATCTCTTCGGAAGAAGGTAATACGAGCATGAATATACTTAATTCCATTAAAAAATGCCAAAATCGTACTACTCTCTTAAAATAAAATAAATTTAAAAATAAGATATGCTTGATCTAACATAAAAAAAAAAAACTCGTGAAATTAAAAATAGCCTTCCATTTTTCATCTCCTTTCTCGTTACTAGGATGTGTAGAAAAAGCAGACTAATTATAATGATAAAAAAGATAGAGTAACGATTCACAGCCAACATTTATAACCTGCCTACAGATAGATATACGGCCAACATTAATAATCAATCCTAATCCAAAACTTGCTGTCCAAGATTGACATTTTGATCCATTTTTATGTTATCGCTTGCCAATAACATATCTGTGGACAGGATAAATATGGCAATTGTGTAATGGATAGGCCGGCGGATACGCAGCTATCTAGATTGCTTGAAATCCATCTTTAGAGAAATATTATTAACATTGGCCGATAGGCGTACAGTAGTACTATTTAAATTATGCGCTTCGGCTATATTCGTCAAACTTCGGAAATACGAATGTATTTTAGAAATGTCTATATAGAGTTGTTATTACATAATAATTAATCATTTCGCTTAAATTTGGATTAGGTCAGCCAATTTAAAAATAAAAGTATAAAGTGTAAAAAGTGTAAAGACGAAGCGCACAATTTAAATAGTAGAACTATACTAGAGTTCTGTTGCTAAGATATTTTTGTTAATTATCAAAAATCTGCAATGGTAACCTGGCAACACCTGACAAAAATAGCAGTATCTGTTATCTTAGGTTATTAGTATAGGCCGTAAATGGTACTGTATATCTGTTTGCGATTGGTTTTATTATGATGAGCAGCACATTGTCGTTCTGGCCATGGCACATAAGCCATATTGACCTCATATTGACAAGACACATGTCACAAGATAACAATAATGGTGGAATCTGTTAGCGTCACGAAGACTGTGACGAATCGACGCATTCGACCGCGTCACGAACGTCAAACTTGCTCGTAGTTGGACAAAAAATGTAACAATTGTAATAACAGCCAAATTGAAATGGCTTCGTCACAAGTGGCTAAGAGGTACAAGTAACTTGTAGTCGGTTTTTCACATAATAATTTTAGAGCTGTAGAACAGCAGTCTCTTCATATTTTTTTAATATGATAGGTCATTAAATAAGAATAGAGTCTTCTGATAACCAACAGTGGTCTAAAGATATCATAGATGTTATAGGTGCGTCGTTGTTCTATGGCCGGAATGTTAGGTATATTCTAGCAAGTCTACTAGCTACCTTACTACCTGGACCGGAAGATCATGATAGTCATTATAGTGGCAGGAATAGGTAAACCCTCTCCTGACAATAAATAACACAATATGAAAAGAATTAGCAAAATTGGTACATGCATTCAGGCGAAATGTGGTGACTACGTAAAATGGGGATTCCTTCTTGTATAGTACTAGCCGACCCGGCTATCTTCGTATCGTCTGACATTAACAGCTAGGTACAGTTTGTTTGGAAAAAATAAATGTATGGATTTCCCATTTTACCTTCAATTTTGCCAGTTTTTTCTTCCTAAGAAACTTCTACTGACAGTGACTAATACAAAAAAAAAGGATTAGCAAAATCAATTCATTCGTTCAGACGTGGTGAGATGACCGCGCGAAAATATCTGTAAGATAAAACAGAGATCTGGATAAGAACTGACCTCTCATATTAACATTCACATTCGCCTCTGTGGTCTGCTACCAGGTGTTGAACTTGACTACATGAGGTCAGTCAAGGTCAACCCGTGACGGGTTCGATTCCCGGGTCGGACAACAAAAAGAAAATTTGTTAAAAACAAATTGTTCAATTTAATTTTAAAGTTGCTTCTAATAAAAAAATATTGCTCGGGATTGGATATGTGCTCAGTCGGCGATAGGCTTGCCACCTATCACATTATGGGACTTAGTGTCTTCGGCTATTCATGGTCACCCTGGTGGAGCCTCTGCCTACCTCTTCCTTAGATATTCCTGTATGAACTGACCTCTCACATTAAAGAAAGAGATTATTTAATGTTCAATTCGGATATAACCTTGAGCCGCCCTTACAAATATTTGTTTATTATTTTATTATCTATGACTTTATTTACAGAAGGCGGACAATATCAATCAAATGTTAACTGTTCAATCTCACCTTGAGTGAGTGAAAATAGTAACAGAAATATCTTATCATATCTGAATAATGTTTTTTTACTTAATCACGTCACTGCATTAGAATTTTAATCTTTTTAACATTAACATACGTCAGTTGATTTTTGCTAATAAAGTTTTTAATCAAACGGCACACGTGAAAATTTGATTAAAATCGGTTAAGTAGTTTAGGAGTCTGTCTTGGACTAACATCGTCGTCATCATCATCATCATCAGCCAGAGGACGTACACTGCTGGACACAGGCCTCCCCCAAAGAGCGCCGCTTGAAACCAGCGACTCCCCACGACTTTGACCAGATCCTCATGGAACAAACGTGACTTGTAGATTATATACCTATATTACGATGATATAAATGAGGTATAAAATGACTGGCCCGATTTGGCTGATGTTGGCCCCTATAGAGTTATTTCTGGAAATCCAGGGAAGGTTTCAGAGAAAATTGGATAAAACTGAGAGGAAACTAGGAAAAACTATTCTGTCAATTTAGGGGTTACATTGATAATACATATTCTAGAATATTGCGGTCTCTAAAACCTGCCAAGTAGGCGTACTGAATGGTAAACTGAGTAGGCAAACTGAACGGATGGAACGAAGATTGCTGAAACAAAAATAGAGATGTCTGAAAGAAAAATATTCCTCGACAAATTAGGTATTTGGGTAATTAATTAAATGTTTGGGTTATGGGTGCTATTCAACGATACTAATACATAGAAATACTTAAATGTATACCAAAATAAATTTAAAAAACACACCCCGACCTAGTCATAGACATTAAGATGTTTATCACACAAATATCTGCTCCCGTTGGGAATCGAAACCGAGCCTTCCATTACAGTGGCTTCCAGAACGGAATACGAGGGTGGCTAGCATTTACGTAGGTAGCTATAGAAAGGCACTCTGTATCTTTACCATAAGATGGTATACATTACGTTCGGTAAGTTACTTGTCGAAAGCTATGACACTTTTAGTCTAAAAATGTGTTTCTCTTAGTTACCGATAAAGGCGGTGTTCAAAGTTTTCATACAAATAATAACAGAGACGGTAGCGAGTATAGTAAACTTGACAAGCCGTAAACTCATGGTAAGGGCTCTGCACTGTATCTATAATATAATAATAATACGGTTATAACATCGCCTCTGTAGTCTAGCGGTTCAGTTATTGGACTTGACTGCATGAGGTCCCAGGATCGAATCTCGGGTCGGGCAACAAAAGAAAAATTGGGTTTTTCCAATTTTCTAATAAAAAAAATGTTATTAGAAAATCGGGATTGCCAATGTGCCCGGTTGGCGATAGGCTTGCCACCTATCACGTTGTGAGACTAATGCCCGATTTCACCAAGAGCCCCTATACTTTAGGGGACCTTTTAACGTTACTTACGGGACTGTTTCAATACAAAACCGTCCCCTAAAACACGTTAAAAGGTCCCCTAAATATAGGGGCTCTTGGTGAAATCGGGCATTAGTGTCCTCGGCTAGTCGTGGGTGTCATGGTTGTGCCTCTGCCTACCTCTTCCCAGGTATGGGTGTGAAGATGCTTTGCTTTTATAACGTTACGAAGTTCGTCTACATCAAAGTCACGGTAATTTTGATGTAGTCAAACGAGTAGATCCAGGATTGAATTTTGGAGATAACGATCTGTAATTATCTAATCGGCGCTGCGGTTGTTGACTCTAGATATAAAAACGAGGGGGCCTCGGTTCAATTCACTACATACACTAGTATAATTATATTAAAATATTATAAAAAGTTTTTTTTTTATGTGAGCGATACATAAATGTCTTCTGATGATGAGAGACAACCGTGGCTTAGACACCATAGATGTTACAGGTGCGACGCTTTCCCGTGGCCGGGATGTTAGATCAAACATGCAATTCTATTGGCTACCCTACCGTAACATGGCAGAGTCATTATGGCAGCAGAAATAAATAAAACGGTGTATTCCTACCCGGAAGAGTTGCTGGACAGCGATATACTACCAATGGTATTTTTCTCTACGATCTGCCGGCAGGAAGGAAAATGGTCTATTGTATACAGCGGACCCGAACCAACATGGGGAATGTTTGATAGTACGCACTAATAGGCAAATTAGTATTTACAATCAAACTTCCTTTATAATTTATAATAAATCTTATACATACATTCATATCTTCACACCAAGTCCCTTTCAGGGTAGGCAGAGTGTATCGATCGCCAAATCTCAGGATCCTGGCAGACCTGTCAGACTTCCTCTACATTCATTAGCTAGTTTCTAATATAAACATAACTTTAACTAATTATAGATCTAGTAAATTATTTTATTAGTGCTGTGTTGCAAATCACACAGGTTTACCACAGTATTACTTATTCCTGCCACCATGACATCAGCTCTCCAGTCAACCTAATGTCGTTTTCCGTGCTGTGAGGTAGAACAACCTGGACTGTTCTGACTAGAACGGACGGATATCTCTTTCTTTCTTTCTTTATGTTTTGGCCTTCACGTCGTTGCCTTAGTGTCAAGTAAAAATTTGCGTCAAATTTTATATCAATTTTGATCAATTATAATTAGTCATCAGTCATAAGTCATCAGTAAGTCATGTCAGGCTCTTGAATAAAGCGGTGGCCTCTTTACTCAAGCTCATGTAATGAGATTTGGCGGCAACTAAGAAATGCACAACACGCTAATTTCTTTATGATTATTTCATTTGTGCACTTTTACTGAACAAAATTGTACAAAATTCCACCAAAATTGACTAAATTCACTCAATATCAACTCGAAATTCCATAATTAAGAAAAAAGTTCGACCATCTTTTCTCTCGATGGCGCCAAAACTGACGGATATCTCTTACCATCATGAGAGCCTTATAAGTGAGTATAATATATCTTTATTTTTAGGTAGGTATATGTCTTGTGTGCGTGTCATGTATGTCACTGAACTCCTAAACAACTGGAACGATTTTGATGTAATTTTTTGTGTGTATTCAAGAGGGTTCATTGGTTTGGATTCGGCAAACTGTGGTTCTTTCGGAGCATCCAATATTATGTAGTAGCTGTTAATGTTAAGCGATATAAAGTTTGCTCAGTGGGTTAGTATATTTACAAAAATCAATTGCTTTTAGTCAATTCGTTAATCTTGATAAAACTCGAGAACGGCTAAACCCATTTGGCTAATGTTGTTTTTGAATTATTTGTTCAAGTCCGGGGAAGGTTCAAAAGATAAGAAAAAGAGAAAAACTGAAAGGGGACTTGGAAAAACAACATTTTAATTTTTGCCATCCAAACTGATAAGGAACAAAGTTTCCGGGACAGCTAGTTTAACGCAAAAATCTACAACATACTATTTCTTGAAGCTTTCATTTTGTACTTCAAGTTCAAGGTTATTCTATAAATTCTTTGAACGCATCGCCGGATATCCGCTCCGCATTTCCATATCGCGTTTCATGGCTGGGCGCCGCCCTAACCTGCCATGAACGTTGAACACGATATTAGCCTGATAAATTACAATTCATTTCCTAAACGCTTAATATTTTTCTACCAATTAAAATAATTTATGTTAATTAGTTATACATAAGATTTGAGATAACGTAGCCTTTACATATTACTGTTATATAACGTTTGAACCTTTTTTTTTTATTTTGACTAAGACCTTGCGCACTTCGTATAAGACTTAATTTTAGAAAAAGCAAAACTGCTGAAATCGACTAAAATTTTAATATATCGAGTAAGAATCATAACATTACGTTACTATCTATCTATACTAATATTACATAGAGAAAAGATTTGATTTTTGTTTGTTTGAAATGAATAGGCTTCAAAACTACTGGACCGATTTCAAACATTCTTTAGCCTTTAGAATGCTATATTATCCCTGAATGACATAGACTTTGTTTCAACAAAATAGATGCGGTAGAAGGCACGTTACGCAACGTTACGCACTTGCGTAACGTGCTAGTAATTAATAAAGTTACAGACATAATAACACTCAGTATGTAGTAATTCGAAGTGTATATATAGAAATATTTGAGGTCTCCCACCAAATCTTCAAACCTTTAAAGAAGGCAGAGTTTTGAGTGCCAAGTGAACAAAGTTTACCGGGTCGGCTAGTAGCATAATACATAGGCTTAGAAGCTAAAACGAGTCAAATACACCTAGTGTTAACGTTGGTTATGAACTAACAAACGCAAATGACTAATAACATATTAGTAATGATTTAAAAACGATTCCGCAGGTGCGAACATATTATTCATGGAAATAAGAAACAATCTATTATAATTACCCACATCCGTAGATACTCAAAGCTAATATTATATGTTTTGTATCAGGATAAAGTGGTATTTATACAAAGATTTAATAAAAAAAATAGATAAAGTTTTAGAAAAATATTTGAGGTCGTTAAATATTTTAATATTGACTGCTCTCTCATAACAATTTACGTCAGCTTTCAAACGAAAATTCGCATCGGAATCGGTCCGTTCGTTCAAAAGTTATGGTGCCACAAACACACAAATACGCGTTAAAATTATAACACCCTTCATTATCCCTCGGGGTTATCTCTCGGACGAAAAAAAACTTTTTCAATACGTGAATAAAAAAGTCAAACAGCCACAGTCCGTCACACGCACACACCAGCCAAAGCCCGTGTTGGTCCGGGCTCCTTTTAAGAATAGACCATCTACCTTCCTTGCCAGGCAGCTCGTAAAAGGCGAGCATAGGCTTACCGTCACTAACATCGTGATATTTGACTAGGAGGTAGAGTTTCGTAGCGATTCATCCGCCTTACCTATTCCTGCCGCCATAACGTCATGACGTGTTTCGGTTTGGAGGGTAAGGTAGCCGGTAAACTTACTTTTGCTCGACGCCTAACATCCCGGCCTCAAGTTGGCAACGCGCCATTACCACCTTTGGTGTCTCCAGGGGGCGAGAATTTCTTACCATCAGGAAATCCGTCTGCTTGTTTGCCTTCCAATATCATAAAAAAAAATTGACAGGACGACTTTTTTCAATACCCAAATAAAAGAGCGACACAGCCACAATCGAAACAGAACATTGTTTTAATACTTTAGACATATCAAGTTAGATACAAGTTATAGAACAAATTCTATATAAAAAAACGTTTACTCGTCTATTACAAAATTTTATCGTAAAACATGTAAAAAAACATACTTGCCTAATACCTAGCTTTATGAGCCTAATGGTCTAAGATCCGAAGTTAGGGCGAGCTACACCGAGCTGATAATAGGATGAAACCGGATTTATAGCAAATTTAGTACCTCAGAAAACATTAAAAATGGGTCCCTAAAAAATTCTGGACATTTTTTTTATTTTTTTAAAATAATTTGTATTAATTAATTTGTGCAATATTAAGATTTTATCCCGAGTTAAAGTAAGACGAAGTTGCAGAAGTTGGGTTGCCTGTTATTTGTCTGGATTGCCAGGTATAAACAGATAATTGTCGATGCTAGATACTTTTACGGGATCGGATAATATAAAAAATATATCAACACATGTGCTGTTTTTTTTAATTTCAAGTTTTTAAACTATAATTAAAATTTATGTGAATATACAGGGTGTATTTGACACCGTAACGAAAACTTCTGTTGTAGTTTCGATACATATCAGACATCAAATTTCCGCTAACAGTTTTTGTCGGAAACAAGTGGTTAAATATTTAGCAGTTTTTCAGCCCGCAATGTATAGCGAACAAAGTACATGCATCAAGCCGCGCGTTGCGAGCTGTAGGTGCCGACCTAATACGCTGTTTTATTACATTGCTGGTTTTAGCAAAAATGTGTTATTTATTAGATTTTCAATAAAAATCGAGTTGCGTTAGATAGTATTAATGAAATAATAGTGAAATAAATAAAAAAAAAATACAAAAAAATTTGAAAAAAGTATGAAATTTCCGACACGAAATTCCAACTAAATATGCATGTCTATCATGTACAGAATACGTGGTTTCATTTTTCGGTACGCTGTCATTTACACGGTGTATAGTTGCCATAAAAAAAATGTAAGCAGAAAATCATTTTTTTAAATAATTAAAATTTTCGGTCCAGAATTTGTTTAGGCAACCCACTTTTAATATGGTCGCTACTAAACTTACTTGACTATAAAACATATTTTCTTCAATTATCAGCTCGGTGTAAGTCGATGTAGGTTTGGTTCTTCTACTATGAGAGCCAGTGCAGTCACAAAGTTCACAAGACCAACTTAAGTTTATCAAAAAAAAAAGTGACGTAGGTAGTTTTTTTTACTGTAACTGCCGAAGTATGTATACTGCCGAAATAAATTATTTCAATAAACGGAATAATTAAGAAAACACAAAAATTTGAATTCTAAATTAAGCTATAATATAACAAACTTTAAAATTAATACTTCTATATTACTAGCTGTTTGCCCGCGACTTCGTCAACGTAGAATAGTTAAGATTTTCATACCAATTTTCAAGCACTATTCTAGTCCTTTTAGAGGTATTTTTTTTAAATTAACCTATGTTTAAAATGAGATTCTAGCTATATACATACCGATTTTCATCTTAAGCCCGTTAAGCGGTTTAGCTGTAAAAGAGCAATAGACAGACAAACTTCTGCATTTATAATATTAGTTTGGGTATTTTTCAGAGGTTTGCTTGCTAAATTCAATTTCAAAATTCTAAAAAATTCTTACCGTGACAAATAAAATAATAAATACTTCTGGACAAGTCACAAAAGTTGAATTTAACCCTAAATCTATCTAAAGTAAGCAAATTAGATGCTTTAGTTATGAGATTAAGTCAGCGTTTCTAATACATAGAAACACTTGAATAGATACAAGAATAAAATTAATACACACCCAGACTCGAAAATGCAGACATCTAAATGTTCACAAATGCCTGCCCCCACCGGAAACCGAACATGGTAGTCATTTAAACTCTTTCAAACTTGAAAAAATACAATATGTTGAAAATGGGCCAGGGTTATCTTAAGCGCAAGTACCTTATTATCTGTCAAATCAAAGGAAAAAGTCAAATTTATACTAAAGTATTTATAGTAGTTGTAAATCTACGTTTATTTGCTTACTTTTAAGAGTAATTATTATTGCCTTTAATTGAGGAATTAACCTTGTCTTTTATTGATGGTTAAGTAATTAAATGTTCACAGTATTTGTCGTTGGTCGTTTTTGTAGTAAAAAGGTCAGAAAACTTTGTAAAAGAGACAAAGTGATCGTCTGTTTTTGGATAATGCACTAATATACAACTAATGTTTCGAGTAACACTAAGATTTTATAAACTAGCCAACCCGGTGAGCTTCGTTTCGTTAACAGCTACTAACAATGTGATGGAAAAACTTAGGTATGGTTTTTCCATTTCCCCCCAATTTTCACTGTTTTTTTCTTCGTAAGAATCTACTACAATCATACAATAACCAACACAACAAAAAAAAAATTAGCAAAATCGGTTCATCAGTTAAGGCGAGATGCGATGACGACGTGAAAGGGGATTCATTTTTATATAAGTACTAGCTAATCCGGCGAACTTCGTTCCACCCGTTCAATTTGTATGGAAAAAATATGTATTTCCCATTTTCCCTGCACTTTTCCCGGTTTTTCTCTTCATAAGATCCTTCTTCTGACAATAACTAACACAATAAAGTCGGTTCATCCGCTCGGAAGTTATGCACTTACCAACACATTTAGCAATTCATTTTTATATTAAAGATTAGCCGACTCATAAAATTTTGTATCGCTTGACATTAACAGCTCCTATATAATATTAGATGCTCCGATAATAGCGCACTCTGCCGGATCCAATGTAAAACATTCCAAAATCAACAACTACCTACAAATAAAAAAAATAATAAAAATATTTTCCAGTGGATCAAGTTATAAATCTGAAACTTTTTCGAATACCCTTAAACACACACAAAAAAATCATCAAAATCAGTCCAGTCGTTTAGGAGGAGTTCAGTGATATATACACACGCACACAAGAAATCACTACATAGTATAAAACAAAGTCGCTTCCTCTGTCCCGTTGTATAATTAAATCTTTAAAATTACGCGACGGATTTTGGTGCGGTTTTTTTTCAATAGATAAAGTGATTGAAGAAGAAGGTTTATATGTATATTACATAACGGTGAGAAGCCGGGGTTTGCCTCTAGTATATATATAAAAAAATGTGTGCGTGTACTAGCGTACACTCGTAAGAAGTAAAGAACTGAAACTTCTTTATGACGTTATTTTTACAAAAATAATTTACTATATGCAACTTTACAGAAATTGGTTAAATAAAGTTTATTGCCAATCCCTACTCCGCTGGAGAAAGTATGCTTCGAATCACGCGTGGTAGGGATAAGAACAAAGATGGCGCGTAACGGCAAAATGTGACGCGTAACGAAAAAATGTTACACTAATTTTTTTTTCCAACCCCGATAAAGAAGTTTCACTTCAAAAAGTATATAGATTTATATAAGTATCTAAATAAGCATGGTATAGCGTGGGTGAGGTTAATAGTTTTTTTCAATCTGATGACTACACTATTCCATTTAAAACTCATAACCGTGAAACAATTTTAATTAGATAGTAGACCTACCTACATATATTTATACTTATTCTTTTGTTGTAGAATAAACATTATAGTAGTACTATTTAAATTATACGCTTCGGCTATATTCGTCAAGCTTCGGAAATCCGAATGTATTTTAAAGATTTTATAGAGTAGTTATTATTGATTAAAATTTCGCTTAAATTTAGATTAGGTCAGCCGTCATTTAAAAATAAAAGTATATAGTGTAAAAAGTATAAAGCCGAAGCGCATAATTTAAATAATAGTACTGTATCTACTTCATCTATGTCGGATGTTCGTATAAAACTAGCCGAGTAGTCCCAGCTTTACACGAGTAAACAAGCTTCTTTGTTATTATCGCCTCTATGGTCTAGCCGTTAGCGGTCTGGCCTCGGAATTGACTTCATGAGGTCCCGGATTCAAAAACTGTGTATGTATTTTCAATTTTCTAACGTTGCCCGGGATTGAATGTGCGCCCGGTTGGCGACAGGCTTGCCACTTATCAGCTAATCGGCTAATCGTGGGTGTCCTGGTTGTGCCTCTGCCTACCTCTTCGGGGATATAAGAGAGAAGTTATCTTACATATAAACATTTCTTTCGAATCTCTCTATCTGTTAATAAATCGCAACAAAATCCGTTTTGTAATTTCAAAGATCTACGCTCACATAATGTCGAAAACGTCATTGTTTCGTATTATATTATGACATAGTAGTGATATAAAATTATTATTAACTAACTGTGCCCGTTGACTTCGGAATTTAATAAAAATATCTAAAATAAAATATACTTTAGCTCACTACAAACGAAAATCCCATAATCATTGAGCAGCTTCAGAAACTAGCCTAAAGAAAAAGACAGACAATGAAAATTTTATTTGTTACAAGCTGTGAGTGCAACTTAGCCCGCGTGAAATTTAATACAATGGTTTTAGAATGTTTTCTAGTTGTAATAAAATAACCTAAGTTACTCCTTATTACGTCAGCTATCAGTGCGAATCCCTTTAACATCTGTCTAGACGTTTCTGATATTAGTAAAAACAAACAGACAGATTAACAGACTGAGTGATAAAATATTAAAAATATCATTTTGGTCTAAGTACATACCGTACATAATTTCATGCGCATGTTGTAAAAAGCTTTTGTTTCAACAATACACACGGGCACACCAATTTTATTTTTTTATATATATTATATAGAGTAAAGATTTGTTTGTAATGAATAGGCTCCGAAACTATCATACCGATTTGACAACCTTTTTTAACGTTAGAAACCGGATATTACCCCTGATAAAAATAGGGAATACCTAGCTGTTATCCGCGGCTTTGTGGCAGTTAATATATTTACTGATTGTAGCCCATTAATTAGGACTTCCATACAAATTTTCAACCCCTATTTCACCCCCTTAGGGGTAGAATTTCCAGAAACGCTTAAATACGTATGTATTCATTTTTAATAAGTAGCCCAACAATAAGCTTTCATGTTTCTAACTTAAAAATGACGGTCTTCCATACAAACTATCAACCCCTATTTCACCCCCTTAGAGGAAGAATTTCCAAAAGTCTGTCCTTAGTGGGTGTTTACTCAATACTATGATCCTACTCAACAAATTTATTGGCTGTAACTCTTAACAGTTTTTGCTCGGCGATGATGAATCAGTCAGTCAGGACATGGTATTTTATAAGTATAGATGTTTCGCAGGGATGTGTGGGTATATTTTTGGAGTGTGGAGAGTGAACACTGGAAAAAATCAGCCGGGAAATCTAACTCAACGGAGGTAGTCGCAAGCAACATCTAGTACTATCAGAATTTTATTATTGGTATGTATATAACATACCGTTCCACATAAATGTTCAAGTGTAACCAATACATTAATATTGCAATATTCTGTGATAACAGTGCGAGTGTGTTGTACAAACATCTTGTAAATTTAGGTTACAAAACCTTTTGTCACAGTTTAAATTCACACAATGGTGGCAATTCTGAGAATTAATTAAACGTATTTAACGTTATTGCTATCTGCTTTCTTTGCACGTAATAGAAAGAGACATAATTGTGAAAAAACTAGAAAAACGATTTAGATTTTAACGTTTACACAAAAATTGAATATTCCTCAAATTTTTAGATTGGTTTAGAAATCGCTTACAAACATAAAAAAATATTAAAATATTATAAGTCTGTTAAAAACATGTTTAGGTTTAGAAATTGATTAACGTGCCTTTAAAAATGTAGGTTACTTTTTTGACAACGATAACAGGTTCGATTCCAGGGTCGGGCAACAAAAAGAAATGGTTTTTCCAATTTCCTAATAAAAACATATTGTTCGTTATTGATTATGTGCCCGGTTAGCAATAGGCTTGCCCCCTATCTTTTCGGTGACATGGGCGTGAAGATATTATACCATAACTTTTTTTAAGTCTCGTAAGGATATGACTAGTTCTGTCAGATTATTTTTGTATGCGTCATTTCTATAGACGTTTAATCTGTATCTCAAACTTATTTTTATTTATCATGTGTCATGCTATTGTTACGTCCTGTCTAATTTGATATGTCTCAAAAGTCCCATAACTTTTATTTTTCTTTCATTGAAAAAAGATAGCCTACATCTAAACTAACTTAAAATACGTTCAGAATCAGCACCAATGCTTACCACAAAATATTCGTCACTCAAAACCACGACACAACCTCGATATCTTATACACCAAGTTCACAAAAGCCCGTGTAATCTTATATGGAAGCAATTAAGCTGCGGCGGACGGAATTTCCAACCACCTGAATGTACCTGAACATGTTTTCCATAGACATGATCTTATCATCATCACTAACACCGTGACATCTGACTAGGTGGTAGAGTTTCGCATATTCGCGCGACTCGCCTGGATTGGTACCACCGCCTTACCTATTACTGCCGCCATAACGTCGTCACGTGTTCCGGTTCGGAGGGAAAGGTAGCCAGTAAACTTACTTTTGCTCGAGGCCTAACATCCTGGCTTCAGGTTGGCAACGCACTATTACCATCTTTGGTGTACTCTAGGCGGCGTGAATTTCTTACCATCAGGAAATCCGTCTGCTTGTTTGCCTTCCTATAACATAAAAAAAAACTATATAATAATACGTGATGCCAAAACTTTGGACCCCTTTTTAAGAAAATTGCGCTAACGCAGGAGCATATAATTTGGCACACTTATAGTATATGTGTAGGAGACGTGCAGAACGCTAATATTTTTTAATAGTAATGCTTATAAAGTACATTAAATCAATAAATAAAACATTACCCACACTACCATGCATTTGACACACACAAACAAATATATTGATGATAACGATAAAAGATCACAAATGGCGCACCATACAGTTGGCATAAAGATGGCGTTCTTATCAACAAGATGTTAATTTTTTTTTATGGTCGATTGTCGACCAATGGGCGACCATTAGTATTATATTAATGCCTTTAATTGAGACATTTACCATTATTGTTAAATGTGTTCAGATGAAGTGAGCAAAGTCGAATGAAACCTTTGTTCAAATCAACATTAGGTTCAAATCAACTCTATTAAAACTACTTTGTTTCCTTTATCCCTGGACAAATTGAATCTAATCCCAAAGTAAGAAAATTATATGCTTGTGTTATGGGTTTAGTCAACGGTACTAATACATAGAATAGATACCAGAATATAACAATATTTATTTAATACTTACTAATGTCTGATATATCTAAAATTGATAATACATTGATGAAAATTTATAAAGTATTGTATACTTTCTGCTCTACTACATAATTCTAATATCTTATTTATCTTATACATATACAAAATTGAATGCTGTTCATTAGTTCGTTAGTATTAGGTGGGCAACGCACCATTACCACCTGTGGAGTCGCGTCATGAATTTCTTACCATCAGGAAATCCGTCTGCATGTTTACCTTACTATAAAATAATTTAAAAAATTCTCGCTAAACTTCATTTCACTAATTTAGTTTTGAAATATTTGTAGAAGTCCAGGAAAAGCTTAAAAGGTAAGACAGAGAAATACTTCGAGGATTATAGGAAAAACAGCATTTTAATTTTTCCCATACAGACTGAAATAGTCTAAATACAAGTTTATAAAGGAAGGATAGAAGTTACTCTTTCACGTACGGACTACTGAACAGATTTAGATGATACGTCATAATAATATTAAACTTTATTATGTCTTACTAATAAACATGGACTAACGTAGGAGTAAAATTAATATTGATATTACAGTTTGTGTCACATTGTTTTAAAAAAATATGCCAAGTTTAATCTTGGAGTGTTTGACTCCGTGTTTATTTAATAAGAGGGTATAAATATATTAAAATAATACTTGCATAAACTAGTACAATTTGGAAGAGTTTATTAATTGTACCGCTGTAAAATAAAAATGACGGCAAACTGGTAACGGCATCCCTATATCGTGGTATTTAAAATAGGTACTAGTTTAATAAACGTTCCTTAACTAAAGACACAGATTCCAATGAGTTTTAATGACTAAGTAAACCTATTCATAAAATTACCTAAAACCGTGAATGTGTAAAATATCTGTTTAGTTACGGGCAATTCAGCTAACGCCTAAATTTGTCAGATTTGTGATTCGTTCCATGAGTTAATTTTAATATATATAAATCACGTGTAACATTGTTTGTCCGCGATGGATTCCTAAACTACTTAACCAATTTAAAACAAACTAATGGTCGCCCATTGGTCGAAATTCGAACATCATACATTTTAATGTCTTGTAGATAAAAACGCCATCTTCATTTCTCAAGACCAACTACTTTGCTTCCAAACTTTTTAGTGCGCCATCTGTGATCTTTTATCGTTGTCAACGATATATGTGTTTGTTTGTGTCAAATGCTCGGTAGTGTGGGTAATGTTTTATTTATTGATTTAATGTACTTTATAAGCATTATTATTGAAAAATATTAGCGTTCTGCACTTCTCCTACAGATAAACTATAAGTTTGCCAAATTTTATGTAGAATCTACACTTGCTGTCGTCGGCACTTGGTGGAATTCCATTGTATACACACATTTCCGTAGTAAAACACTTGTACTCATCCACTATACACTTTATTCAACACTTTACAGCATCATCAGAGCTTTGAAACTAAAGATCAAAAGACTGTTTCAGTTTAAAGTTCACACATACATACGTATGTAAATATGTAGTACATATTTAGTTGGATGTTATTGTCCTATTAGTGACCATGTCCGCGCAATTGTCGTAAAAAGGGGTCCAAAGTTTTAGCATCACGTATTAATATATAGGTTTGCACACCGAGTGCAGTTTGATCCAACTTGAAAGATAGGATAGCTTACATCTTAATTTATGGCGGACGAAGCCGCGGGTTACAGCTAGCTAGGGTACAGCTATATATTAGATGTTGGCGATAATTCTGCTGCATAATAACTTACTATTTTAAGTTATCACTATCTTTTTTTTAACGCAGGTAATAAAAAGAGACGAAACCCGTTTAGATCTGTCATATTAGTTTTGGGCGACATTCTTACAGATGTTCAATCTGTTAACAGAATTTGTTGACTAATTTGTCAAGTCTAAAGTTAAAAAGCAATGATACTTAGTAAAATTTCTTCTCTTTTTTATATTTTTCATGTAAAAAAGGTAGCATGCTTCATGTCAGAAAAACCGTCAATAAAACTGTGTTCGAGATCTTTAGCAAGTGTATATGTTTCAGTAATTTTAGTTTTTTGTTTTGTATGATATTGGAAGGCAAACAAGCAGACGGATTTCCTGATGGTAAGCAATTTACGCACCCTAGAGACAACAAAGGTGGTAATGGTGCCAACCTGAGGGCGGGATGTTAGTAACATCAAAGATAATATATGTACACAAAAACCACTAGGCGAATCCATTATATTAAAGCTTTAGGTATCACATTTATTTTGTTTAGAACTTATTTATACTACATAAAATATCGAATTTTTTTATTTTAACACCTGATTTTATGAAGTGATGTCCAACACCGGACCACTAGACCACATACTAAGTACTTGGTACGAGTATATAGGACATCAGTACCTATATTCATACTAATGAAGAGTTTGTTTGTTAACTTGAAAGCCCTAATCTCAGGAACAACTGGTCCGATTTAAAAGTTCTCTCAGTGTTAGGTAGCCCACTTATAGAGGAATATATCATTACGCTTATTATTCCACGCGGACAAAGTCGCGGGCGGAAACTAGTTCTGAATACGTAAGGATATTGCGCCTAAGATGGCCCAGTTCTTAAAATGGCCCATTTTTTGTATTTTTTAAAGGTTGAAAGAGTTACCTATGGAACATTTTAGTAATTTAAACCCTTTCAAACTTTAAAAAGTACAAAATATTGAAAATAGGCCATATTAAGATCCAGGCTATTTTAGGCGCGAGTACCTACTAGTTTGAAATTTCAAAAGCTATATTAAAATGGCCATTCAGATCATAAATTTACAATTCAATTTTCCAGATCACTGTTGAGAGTTGGTTAGATAATTAAATATAACCTTGACACAGGAAGCGGAACCAGCCGCCATTTGTAACTTATTCGTCGCAGCAAAAACTTGGATACCTACGTAATTAGTGACTCATTACTTTACAGACATTCAAGTTCAATCGCTTTAAGTTTGTAAAATTCGTGTTAAACTTATTCCGCACTTATTGTTTCACGCGGTTCCTCTCACAAGCAAAATTTGGCCTTCAAAAGTGACGTATTTTGAAGTGAAAACTTCTGTAGCGGCGTTGCGCACTTTTTATGGAATGGGTAAAAACTTCTAAACTTGCGTCAGGACACGTGATCAAAAATTCATAAGACGGATATAGAGTAAACAGCCGGCGCGGCGTAGGAGAGGAAGAATCTCCATCTCTTTCTGCGGCGCGGCGAAAATGTATGCCTGCGCCTTCTATTTCGTTAAAAACGGCGCAGGTCGCTTGCGCGAATGTTCGTGTTGTCATGTTTGTGTACGATAGCGCAATAAATGAATATTGTATTCTTACACATAAATGATAGTACTTTAGTACTAATAATTAAAGCAATTCGTGCAAAATTATTCCCTAACCATTCCAAAATGCACAACTTTAATCTTCAAGGTTTCACTTCTGCCGGCACTCCCGGAGTGCAACCCGTCGTTTTTTTATATTTGGCTGTTTGCTAGCAACGCCGTCAGCGAATAGTCGATTTTCATGCAAAACTTCATTCTCCAATAAAACACTTTTTTAATTGTCTAAGAAAAACTTTATGAAAAAATGGCTAGTTTGAAATCGAATCGTTAAGTTTATGCATACATTTATTCATTAAAATTCGTCTAACGGTTTAATCATAAGCGTAATAGACAGACATAATAATAGACAGACTGTCTCATTTATATTTTACAATTAATTAATTTCCAAATTAATTAATCAAATTATTCCCTATGTTGGTACTATTATTCCCTATGTTGGCCCACTCTCTAGCTAGCAACTTGTAACAGTTAATATGTCATAACAATGTCACCTTGGTGGTAGAATACTTGGCAGCAAGTAGTCCTGGCAAGAATCTACCTTACCTGTTCCTGCCGCCATAATGAAATGATCCCGCCCGGAGGGCTGGCTAATATTCTTATGATTTAGAAAGTAATATAATAGTGTTACGTCTTCTTGGTCCAACAAGTAGATGTCAAATGTAGAGCTCAAACAAAAAAAATAATAATAATAAAAGGAACTAAAATGTTTGGGTCCAGTTCGTAATGTATATATAAAAATATAAAATGAGCCCATATTAAGTACTATCTCTAGTAAGAAATTTAAAATTTAAATTGAGTCATTGACCGCCAGTTACTTCTTATTTTCACTTAACTGTGGTTTTGAATTGGCAAAATCTACGAAATTTTTAGATATACTTTAATTTTACAATAGCTATAGATTAGCACTGTTTTTTTTTATTTTTATTATTATTATTATTTTCATTATTATATATTATAATATATTCAAGGCTTACGGTAGGTAAAATCAGATATTAATAAACATAATAAATATTACGAGGTGTAGGGGCGTACGGCGTTGCCCGCATGGTTAATGGTCCCGCAGGAACATATTTCGGTATAAAAACTATGCTATGTATTAATCCAAGTTACCCTCTATGTGTGCCAAATTTCATGAAAATCGGTTTAGCAGATTTTGCTTGAAGGAGAAACAAACACACAAACTTTTGCATTTATAATATTTGTAGGATTAACTTTGGTAATATGTTTTAGAGACTTAATATTACAGTGTAGATTTGTTTGTTTGTTACACTTTCACGCAAAAACTACTCAACCAATCATCGTGAAACTTTGTAGACATATTGGTTCTATTTTACATAGATCGTACAAGCGGCTATAACCCCTTCATGAACTTCTAAATCTACTACCGAAAAGTCACCGGGATTTTCTTATCTCTCATCTTTGAGCGACTTCCAAACAGTTATGTTATATGTTCCACACCTATATTTTTAATGTATTTTAATCGATGTCACCGTTATTTCTGGACTGATAAAAAATATATTTGAAAAATCGTATTTCCGTGGTGGTGGCATTGCCTCCAAGTCTGTTTTGTGAACGGAGATGACTAACTCTGTTTTTTTGCAGCTTTATATACTGTTTTTGTATTATAAAAAATGTAACTTCACGCGAAGAGGTAGGCAGAGGCACAACCAGGGTACCCACGACTAGCCGAAGATGCTAAGTCCCACAATGTGATAGGTGGCAAGCCTATCGCCAACCGGGCACGTATCCTATCCCGAGCAAAATTTTTTTAATTAGAAAATTGGAAAAACCCAATTTTCTTTTGTTGCCCGACCCGGGATTCGAACCCAGGACCTCATGCAGTCAAGTCCAACAACTGAACCGCTAGACCACAGAGGCGATGATAAATGTGATATACAAAAAAGTATGATACATTACATTTTATTGTATACCAGCTATGAATGAATGAATTGAATACACTTCATCATGCACCAAAATTTACAAAATAATATACACTTTTTCACTTATAATAATATTAAACTATTTCCGCGAACTTCGTTCTACCCGTTCAATTTTCCGGGAAAAATTAAAATGTTGTTTTTCCTGGTTTCTTTTCGCAGTCGTATCCTAACTCCGTCTCCTGGTTCTAAGCTACCTCCCCATTAATTTTCAGCCAAATGGGTTGAACCGTTCTTGAGTTAGGTATAAATAGTGTAACTAACACGACTTTCTTTTATACATTAGTATGACAAATTAAAAAGTATCTTCACTCTGCCTACATATTCACGAAGAGGTAGGCAAAGGCACAACCAGGTCACCCATGACTAGCCCAAGACACTAATTCCCACAATGTGATAGGTGGCAAGCCTATCGCCAACCGGGCACATATCCAATCATGGGCAGCTTTCTTTATATAGAAATTTGAAAACGCACGTTTCCTATTTTGCTTCCCGACCCAGGAATCTAACCCGGAGCCTCAAGAAGTAAAGTAAAGAATGTAATAAAACTATTGTATGCTGTAATAAAAAGTCTGTAAAAAAGACGTAGATCCACTACTGAATACTTACGCTAATCACTTGTATGCGTTTAGTAAACAAAGAGATATGTCACGATAAACGCGTACCTAATGTACTTATTTGCTTCTATTGGGTACATACTTCTAGAGATAAAATTACGAAAACAAACATTTATATATGGGACATCGAGATACAAAAAATAACCTTGAAGTTTTTTCACTACTGAACATTCTGTAACTGAACGATCAGATTGAGGAATAATTTCATAAGATATCCAAATATTAAATATTTCTTTAAAGGTTTGGCTGTTCGACAAAGTTTGTTTTTGTTTTAATTTCATTTTTCCCTTTTTGGGACTAGATAAGGCCTTTAGGCCATGCTGCCACGTCTTCCGTATTAATAAATTCTTTTTCTTGTAATTTATTTTCAATTCTTAAATTTCAGTTATTATAGTCGCTAGTCGTTATAGAATGTCATGTCAAGATCTTGAGTAATATGGTGGCCTGAGTATGGCTCAAGCTCATTTAGTGAGATTTGGTGGTAACTAGGAAATTGCACATTGCTGAACAATATTAAACTAATTTCAACCAAATTTAACTAATTTTCCATATAATTTATACGATGTTAAATAGTTAGGAGAAAACTACGACTTACTTTTTTCCCGATGGCCCTAAAAACTCTGTTTTTTCTTTAAACTTATTATTCGTTACTTTTTTTAGTTTTTGACAAGGGCGTTAACATCTGCCGTTAGTCAAGTTTTAAGTTGAATTAAGTTACCTACCTGATTTACCAAATTTATTTTTTCCAAATCAGTCATAAGTCATCATATCATAAGTCAAGGTCTTTGGTTAAGCGGTGACCTTCTTACTCTCGAGGTACCTTGCGTATACGCCTAACTACACCGACCAACTGCAAAGCTCGGGTTCTTTTACCGACGGGAGCAGACATTTTTGCGAAGAATATTTGGATCTGGGTGTTTTGTAAATTTATTCTGGTGTCTATTTATGTATTTTATAGTTGACTAACACCCATAACACAAGCATATAATTTGCTTAATTTGGGGTAAGATTCAATTGGTGGAACTTGACCAGGAATTTTCATTGCTATTTATTATATTAGTGTACTTAAGCAAAATGCAAATGAATAAAAAAATCTGTAAACATTTCACAACCTTGCGCATGCTCTATATATTTATTCTGAAGTACACAGACTCACTGGACGCAAACAAAAAATAAGTTGCTCCGGTAGTCGACAACCGGTCCCACGAATTCGCTGTTGTAAGAGTTAATCAAAAAATATAAAATTACCAAGTCATTGGGAACAACCGAGCGTAACCCTATCGTTTTCCTTCTCAATTCCGAGTATACAATTACCATCGTCAGACACGCTCGCTATAAGAACACGACCCTCTATTACTCAAGATATAAAAAACAAGATAATGACGTAGCCAGAGGCGTTGTGGGTATTTTTACGTGACGCTTGAATGTAGGTACCTATGACTACTTTATTTTATACAGATTCAATTTTCTAAATAAAGAAAAGCTAATAAGTTGTTTCTTTTTATCCCATACGGAAGCAATTATAGAAAATTCACAGGAATATTGAAGGAAAAACCAGATTTTTTTGTTAAATTTTTTTGCCCCTTTCTGGGACCGGCTAAGACTTTTAGGCCATGCTGCCATGTCTGCCGTATCAACAAATTCATTTTAAAATAGTCATATGTCGTTATACAAAGCCATTTCAGTCTTGAGTATATCAGAGGCGTCTTTACTCAAGCTCATATTGTGAGATTTGGCGGCAACGAGGAAATACACGATACACTAATTTCTTCATAAATATTTCACTTGTACACTTTGCTGAACAAAATGAAACGGATTGCCATCTAAATTAACTATTTTTACTCATCATTTACACAAAGTTAAATAATTACAAAAAAACTACAACAATCTACTTTCACGATGGCGCCAAAACTATTTTTTTTCTAATTTTTAAAGTAAAAAATAGTCTAGAGTCTAGAGATTATTAAAATAATAATGTTTTAAGAGCTTATGGAACCTCTGAAGTAAGTTTAGTAAGCAACATAATTACCACCAGTCTCTACTTATCTTGCCCTTCAATCCCATAAACCTCTCCTTTTATAATGATCACGCGTAAAAAGTTACCTTAGAAGAAATAGCAATGATTTTTAATTCCCTTATCTTCTGTAGCGGAACCAACGTCCGCGTTTTGCCTCAATTCGTCGTCGTATAAAGTGGCTGTGTGCGAGTCGGACTTCCTGTTAAAGGGTCCCGTATTAGCAAGCATTGATTATTAAAGTATATTTATATATTATTGTATATATATTACTATTAATTATTATACTACATATTAAAGTAAAAATATAGATATAAATTTCAACTCTTATATAACTTTTTTGTTTACAGACACAGAAGCTTCACATAATTTTTATTAGAATTGTACTAATTTACTCTATTGAAATATAAATATTTTTTGGAGATCCTACCCAGATCACCTACCTACCCATACCAGAGGACCTACCCAGTTTCGACTGAGTACGACCACTCTCGTTTGGACATAAAGTGGCTGTAGAAAATGGACAGATATACTGGCTAGTCGAATTTGTAAGGGTTCCTTTTATTGTCATCATCCTTTTTTGGCTACGAATCCCTAAAAACCTCTACAGTTTTTATTTACATGACTTTAAATATCGTGCGTACCTACCTACTGCTTCAAACATAAAAAAATAAAACAACTCGAAGCCTTTCTTAAACTCGTTAGACCGCTTCTCGAAGCACCAAAATATAGTACGAGTAGTAGGGGAGCCCAGGATGCTAACTGTGTATTGATACCTGTATACTGGCTCCAGCGCAATTTTGTGCAAAGTTTTGGAGTTTGTCATTTAGAAAGCGGGCAATAGAAAAGGTTTCTGCGACATTCATATCTAAGAGGTGCAGGTAGAGTCTAAAAGTTGAAAACACAATCATTATAGTCACTTGTTTAAGTTAACAAAAACTTTTTTTTGACAAGTTACACAAATTGAATCTAACCCCAAAGTAAGCAAATCATGTGCTTAATATGCTAATATGGTGTTAGTCAACGATTCTAATATATAGAAATACTTAAATAGATACCAGAATAAATTTAATGAACACCTAGACCCAGAAATGCAAACATCTAAATGTTCATCACACAAATGCCTGACCCCGTCGAGAATCGAACCCGAGTCTCGCGGTTGGTCTGTGTAGTTAGGCGTGTGCGCTAGCCACTCGACCAACGACGCGGTCATATTTAATTACTTAGGTAAACTTGTCTATTAGGCAGGTATTCGTAATGAACAGTAAACAAAGGTGATTTGTTTTTTTGCAAATTTTTGACCCTCTTGGTCCCGTAGATACGTTACACTGAAATATTTAAACATGCGCTTAATGGCATGTAACAAACCTACCGTACTTTAGATCTATACAGAGATTTGATACATAATAGAGGTATTTAACTATGGAATAACATATATCCCATACCATATATATAATCTGATGCGCTTGAGCAACTACCTAGTTCCCAGCTTAGGCTCCTCTTCCATAGTAACGGTGCATATAGTGCCTGTCTTGTGCATCCCTACGCCCACGATTTAAAAATACATTACAACCATTATAATGATGATAGATAAGTTTTTGATGTTGATAGATAGATCCTTTGTTCGGGATTCAGAGGAAGATAATGAGATTTGAGAAACTTATATGTAACTTGTTAGCCCCGACTTCACTCGCTTATTTTTTTTTATGATAATGGAAGGCAAACAAGCAGACGGATTTCCTGATGGTAAGAAATTCGCGTCGCCTAGAGACACCAAAGGTGGTAATGGTGCGTTGCCAACCTGAGGCCGGGATGTTAGGCCTCGAGCAAAAGTAAGTTTACCGGCTACCCTACCCTCCAAACCGGAACACGTCACGACGCTATGGCGGCAGGAATAGGTAAGGCGGTGGTACCAATCCGGGTGAGTCGCTGCGAAACTCTACCACCTAGTCAAATGTCACGGTGTTAGTGACGGTAAGCCTATGCTCGCCTTTTACGAGCTGCCTGGCAGGAAGGCAGATGGTCTATTCTGCAAAGGAGCCCAGACCAACACGGGTATTAGCGTACACGTCTAATGCCATCTACCGACAGCGAGACTGGGGTTCGATTCCCGGCGGGAAAAGGAATTTGCGAGATGAACATTTAAATGTCTGTATTTCTAACTTTCTTTGAGTCTGTGTAATATTTATACACTATAAGTGCCCACGATTTTGTTAGCGTGAAACAAAAAGCATTTTTTTTAGACGTTTTTCTAAAATCAAAGGAGTGCGTTGCTATCTTGTGGTCAAGTTATTAGGACAATTATGCAAGTCTACTAGCTATGTTACAAATAGCTGAAGCAAATAATTGAAAGAAAACCTAACTGCGAAAACTGTAAAAAAAGATAAGTATATTTAAATTTAAATTTATTTGTCTTACATATATTTAAGCTAATAGTAAAAAGGTACGACTTTTGAACTAAGTATAAATTCTAAAAATACTTTTGTATAAATAGTAACACGTTTTTTTTATTTCGATATGATCACAACCCTCTAGATTGTTCAATAACACTTTTGTCCTTGAAAGTAAAGGAATTTTCGTAAATTTCGTACCACCTTGTGCAAGACAAAGGGATGAATAAAAGAAGTATAAATTAAGTTACACAAATATTCAGCACTAAAAGATTAACCCATATCATTTGATTAAAGATTTCCAGCGAGAACGAATTGCCAAATGTAGGTCGCAAAAGTATTTTACAGGTTATTGTAAAAATGTGTATATTTGCTTTTGTGTATTGTTTTTACCTTAAAACGGGTAAACCGATTGTAATGAAGTCGACAACAGGAAATACTTTATAACATGATTAACAATCTGGCTGCGTTACTACAATATCTCGTTAGGTTCCTGCAGTAGACCGTATCCTCGAAGAAGAAGGCAGAGATACAACCAGGACACCTTCAACTAGCTGAAAACACTAGCGACCCACAATGCATATATCACAAAATGGCCATTTATGTAATACCGGGAACGTTATTCTTATTAGAAAATTTACAAAACCACATTTTCTTTTTTTTGTTTCCCGACCCAGGGATCGTAACCGGGACCTCATGAATTTTAATCCGACACCGGAGCGCTGTACCATTGCGACAGTCGACTGTTATATATTTTTTTAAACTTCTCGTGTAGAAATGCTAATTTTAATTAATTTATTTGCTTTTCTTTTAATGATGTTTTCATAGAATTTAATAAAATTGTTGTTAAAAAATTTATTGAACGGTTCTCACAGGAAATGTTAGGAACTCAAACGAATACGAAGTAATCGACAACAGCTGTATTTGTATAAATCTGTAAAATTAATTACTTAGGAACTATGGTAATATTATATTATATTAATTATAGCTTTGACATTATTTTTTTTGAGAATTTTAAAATGACTTTGAAAAATAATAACTTGATAGTCACGGTCCAAAGAAGGACATTTAACAGGAAAAAGGAAATTGAAAGCTTTTGCCTTCAAATTAGCCGCTTAGTCCGACCCTGTTTTTCGATTCCAAGAAATCGAATTTTGGACATTATATTTATTTTGTTACATTATTGTAAAAAGTTAGGTTAAGCGCATATTGTAGACACGGCAGTATTATACAGACTATTATGTTACAAAACATAAAGAGGCGCGCACACTCTAAACAAAATGTCTCATAGGCAACATTATTTAATACCCACAAAAACTGCACCGACATGTCTGATTAACAATTGTCAGCTTTTCTTTAGTATATCGGCCGGCGGCGTGCACATCAACGACACAACAGACTCAAGGCTGTCAAAGAACTGTCGTGACTACGATGTGCGCTCAGCCTTATAGTTGTTTAAAACGTAAAGCAAGACCGTAATCCGTAATCTAGAAACTGTACATGTTGATAATTTCAATACCAAATATAAGCAACATTTTTTAACATGAAACAGTGAACAAGCACACTGGTTTCTTGATGATGATTACCTTGCCCCATAGACACCATAGATGTTATGGAATCGTCACTGCTCAATCGCTGCAAAGTTGGACGTATTATCCTGGTGTCTACTGTCTACCCTCCCCTGCAAATCTGAATACGATAGTGCTAAACATTTTTATGGTGGCAGGAATAAGTAAGGCGGTTGCTACCGATCTAGGCAAGCCAGCGAACTTATAATCAATAGCCATAAACTACTTATGCTGTTTCCCCTAGTAGGATCGCTTACACATTTACTTGAAGTCTGATAAGTCTGCTGGAAATACTATTTCGGTTCCTGTACAATTTACATGGGTGTACTTGTTTTATAAAACTTTAATTCAAAATAGAACATTACAACGAATAATATTCCTAGCATGCAGTTTACATGTCGATTCGAACGCTGACTCTACAAAACAAACGCAGGAAATGTCAATTCATTTGACACTTCCCGCGTTTGTTGGTCCGGTTTATTGGTCAAGTTGTCATCTTTGAGAATAATCACAAAACGACTGACAGTTTTAACGTTACAGTTTCGGATTTAATCGGAATAGATTACAGCTTTGATTTGAGCTACGATTCGAGTAATAAACCACTGTACATGGAGATATCGAACATAATTATATTATATATTGCATTGTCAATTATTTCTTTGTTATGTTGGTTATTGTCAGGAAAACGTTCTTATGAAGAGAAAAACCGGGAAAATATTAAGGAAAACGTTAAAAACAATTAAAAACGCTGTTAATGTCAAGCGATACGAAGTTCGTCGGGTTGGGTAGTAACAAATAAATATCCCTGGACATATTACACAACAAAGCAGATATGCAATGCTATTGAGCATTGGTATAGGTACCCGAGTAGACCTAGGTTGACATGTACGATCAAATTATCCGAAAGTGTTATCCGAAAATATCCGAATTATCCGAAAGTGGTTTCGGGAGTCTCTAAAACCGACGTGTTTGTATGAAAAGGCTAATGAATGTGGATTGAAGGCAGTAAATATCGTGAGATTTGGCACTCGATACTAATCCCCGTGTTGGTCCGGGCTCCTTTGTAGAATAGACCATCTGCCTTCCTGTGCCAGGTAGCTCGTAAAAGGCGAGCATAGGCTTACCATCACTAACACCGTGACATCCGACTAGGTGGTAGAGTTTGGCAGCGACTCGCCCGGATTGGTACCACCGCCTTACCTATTCCTGCCGCCATAACGCCATGACGTGTTCCGGATCGGAGGGTAAGGTAGCCGGTAAACTTACTTTTGCTCGAGGTCTAACATCCCGACCTCAGGATGGCAACGCACCACTACCACCTTTGGTATCTCTAGGCGGCGTGAATTTCTTACCATCAGGAAATCCGTCAGCTTGTTTGCCTTCCTATAACATAAAAAAAAATCCTTATCCGTAAGATTTGACGTGAAGATGTGTACGTATGTGTGGCCACCCACATTGAGTTATTTAATTATAAATAGAGATTGCTCGCAAGGAAACGGTAAGTACAGTTATATTATATTAAATCGGCCATATTCCCCAAGCGCGTCATCCTCGAGGGAAGCTCTCTATTATTCCATTGACAGTCGGGTCTATTACTAGATAGCCAACTCGAATTGACTAAACGTTAAATTACAGCAATTTTGATGAAACACTGCCAAAAATAACCGTGTTATTTGATTTGTTTTTATAATTTTAAAACAGTTCGTCTGATTACAAACAGGGACGGATTCAGTCGTCAACCTCTTACATATTCAATGTTTTTTAAGTGATTGTTCAGCGAACAAACACACGAGTCTTTTAATTGTATGAGATAGCCGTGGCCTATAGACACCAAAGATGTTTCAGGTGCGTCGTCTTCCTGCGGCCGGGATGGCCTATTGTGCAAGTCTACCGACTATCCTCCGGACCGGAACATGACCGAGTCATTACGGTGGCCGGAATAGGAAAAGCGATGGTTCCGTACCCGGGCAAGTGGGTGCACAGGCAGGCAGAGAGGCAGGTGGTCTATTCTGTTCATCGGACAAGGACCAAGGGGAGGTGATGACATAGATACGAACATACAGATATCTAAATGTTCATCACACAAATATCTGCACCCGTCGGGAATCGAATCCGAGCCTCGCGATTGATCGGTGTAGCCAGGCTTGTTTGCTAGCCACTTGACCACCAAATGGATTTTTTGTTCTTGCATTGGTTAATACCTATTTCGATATTGTGCTTAATAGTAAAAAGACATAAAACATGAATAACATGAAGCGGTAAAATTAATGTCACAAACTGTAGGAAAAACACAAATACCGTTCTGTGACATCGCTATAGAATTTATACAGAACAAAGAACGATATCTATCATTTACTTGCGTAAATAATTATCGGCAGTGTAATTTTTTTTTATGTTATCGGAAGGCAAACAAGCAGACGGATTTCCTGATGGTAAGAAATTTACGCCACCTAAATACACCAAAGTTGGTAATGATGCGTTGCCAACCTGAGGCCGGGATGTTAGGCCTCGAGCAAAAGTAAGTTTCACAATACAAATGTATTGCTGTTAATTAAAAGCAGACAAGATTCTAAAATTTAGTGAAGAAACTAAAATAGAATACAAAAGGTAGTTCAAATAATAATAATAATAGTTGGTCCGGGCTCCTTTGTAGAATATACCATCTGCCTTCCTGCCAGTCAGCTCGTAAAAGGCGACCATAGGCTTACCGTCACTAACACCGTGACGTCCTGCTAGGTGGTAGAGTTTCGCACCGACTCGCCCGGATTGGTATCACCGCCTTACCTTTCTGCCACCATAACATCCAATGCTTACCTTCGATGTGTTCCGGTTTTTAGGGTAAGGTAGTAAACTTACTTTTGCTCGAGGCCTAACATCCCGGTCTCAGGTTGGCAACGCATCATTACCATCGTTGGTGTCTCTAAACGGCGGAATTTCTTACCATCAGGAAATCCGTCTGCTTGTTTGACTTCCATTATCACAAAGAAAAGAGAAAATTCTAGAAAATTCCTTCATAGCATGCCCCGTACAATCTAAACCCTCGGCAAGGTGTCAATCCAAGTTCAAAAAGACACAACTCGTACCTACGATTGACAATTTTTTTTAAATGTGTAAAATTAGTATATTGCCTTATAGTTAGATATAATATGGTGTCATGATTTTTTTTGTAGATATTAATACGTCATCTCGTCAATGGTTTCCGCTGTGCGTTTTTAATTTAATAATTTACATTATTGAAGGTTTGTAGGGATCCCTAACTTTTATAGTAATAAATATAGCCTATGGTCATCAGGGATAGTGTCCCCTTCTAATAGTGAAAAAAATCGGTCCAGTAGTTCCAGAGAATATTCAATACAAACAAACAATACAACAACTTTATTATTAGTAGAGACTAGTAGTCCTGGCGAACTTTGTACAACTCTACCACGTGTATCATTTTAAAGGACTTTACTTTTACACAGTTAGACTAAGAAAAATCAAGGAATAATTGCAACTAACCCGACTTTATTTAACGTATTTTACTTATATATGTATTAAAACTAATTATTTGTAGATATTTTTAACACCACAAGCAGTGACCTGTAAAGGTAATCCCAAAATCCAGATATCTATTGATTATTTCGATATCTTGTTAACACAGAAATACTGATATCCACGAAATTGTAACTAATATATTGTACAGGAAATATTGAAAGTAGGCATTAATTATTATCTACATATGATACACGTTTCATCATTTTGAAAAACAAGAAAGCATACAATAAGTTAGATTTCCTTATGCTTTATTATTTATGCTATACATTTCAGTCGCCATCTTGAGGCTGGGATGTTGAACCTTACTGATATGTATGTTTTTCGGCAACCACACTCTAAATGAGGACAATGAAAATTGTTATGGTAGCCCGAATAGGTAAAACAGCAGTATACACGTTATTTGGAGTGAACACTTGTACTTACCCACTGTCTACTTTATTTAACACTTTCATCAAAAAAGCCCTTTTTATCTTTAGTTTCAAAGCCCTGATGATGCTGTAAAAAGTGAAACCGGTTGGCTGGAGAGTAACAGAAAGTGTTAAATAAAGTATACAGTGGATAAGTACAAGTGTTAACTCCAAGAAACGTGTATATACAATGGAATTCCACCAAGTGGCGACGATAGCAAGTATAGATTCTAAAACAGCAGTATGTACTTCCTAATGCAGAAGTCTAACACATAATGTAAAGATAGATTTTATCGCAAAAAAGTTTACCTGCTTATAACATACTATCGGCCCGCCCCGGCTTCGCACGGTTATGAAATATACATATAAACCTTCCTCTTCATCTCTTCAATCACTTTATCTATTTAAAAAAAACGTATTAAATCCGTTGCATAGCTTTAAAGATTTAAGCATACATAAAGGGACATAGGGACAGAAGAAGCGACTTTGTTTTATACTATGTAGTAAGTAATTGATGGTATTTATGGCGTCGGCCATAAACCATGGGTGCCGTACCATAGGCCTGATGGTGAAAGACCACCGTGGGGTTGTCTCTTACCATCAGGAGATCCATGTGCTCATAATCTTAAACCATAAAAAACATTTGCCCTATTATTATTAAACGCGGAGTTAAGTACTCTAAGGTTCAACCAGGCATTACAGTCTTTATTACAACGATATATGTATAATAAACTTAATTTTACTTTTACGTCAGTCCATGTTTATAATACGGTAGAAGTATCTTTCTTTGTTCTTAAGGGCCTGGTTGATTAATCTTACTTAGTCACACCTAACCTTGTCAAGGTTTTATAATTAATCCTGGAAATTTGCATAGAACATTTTCCATTCAATGACTAATTACAATCGCATGCCATTTGTATATCATTTATGTTATTTTTTCCTCCAGATTTATTACAATCGGATATTTCTTTAAGGCAAGAACCAATTATCATTCATTCTTTAAACCAGTCATCATTCATTCTTGACATCACGTTCTGCGTATGGCGGCGAGCGCTTATTTGTTAAGGAACGAAGGTTGAACTGAGAATTGTGACATTCCCTAAGGGGGAAAACATTACTGTAACACTCCCTAGTGTAAGACCATTGGGTATTTCAATGACGGTAATTAAAATGCATGATATTTAACAGCGATGTGATACAATTATAAATAACTGACATAATGGTCATTGGTGTTCCAGTTAAAAGATATACTTGTATCAATGTCATAGCTTTCAGCTGGCAGTGCACCATTACCATCTTTGGTATTTCTTAACGATGTTCACTTTGACTGCTTGAGATTCGACTCACAGAACGGTAAACTAACTTCATGTGTTTTTCTATAATTTTCTAACAAAAACCACTTGTGTAGGATTAGATAGGTATATGCCCGGATGGTAATAGGTTGGGGTCTATCACATTGTGCAAACGAGGGTATTTTCGGCTAGTCGTAGGTGCCCTGGATGTACATCTACATTATTTTCCTATATTAATGTAATAAAGCTAAAAAGTTTGTTTGTTGGCTTCTTTGTTTACTTGAAGGCGCAAATTACTAATATTACTAAACTACTGGTTCGAATTGCAAAAAATATTTCAGTGTTAGGTAGCCCACTCATCTGAGAAGGCTATAGGCTACATATCATCCCTTCCAAAAGGGTCGGATCACCAATAAAAAATGTTTCAAGTCGGGATTTTTTCCTATTGAGAGCATCAACTGCGTGCGCTGCGTAAAGGGTTCAAGTGTCGCCAAAGTCGTGTATGACAGAATTGTTCCCCTTTCAAAGTTCTAAAAAAATCTGACAGCACTGTCTGTCTTTTATGGTAAGCTCACTAAAAAACGAAACTAAAATTATAGTATACACAGATACCTAAAAATAACATTAGTTTAGTTTTTTTTGGAAGAACCTACAATATAATATTTACATGATATAAAATTGGAAGGAACAACACGGGAATACCTTTTTGAAGATTGAGCCTAAAGATTCTTATCACATCCTTTTCATTCACTCCGTTCATTGATTCATTTCACATTGAAATTCATTCCATTCAAACTACAATCATGTCCTATTGCAATGTCATTCAACTAAATCTAATCTTAGATCGCGCGACAAAAATTATTTCACAACTTCGTCGATCTGATAAAATAGAAAATATCATTGTTTACATACTTTGAGTTGGTTTGATACTCAAAGTTTACATACATACATATCTTCACGCCAAGTCCCTTACGGGGTAGGCAGAGAATATCGAGTGCCAGACCTCAAGATCCTGACAAACCTGTCGAGCTTCCTTCACATTCATAACAACTGGTTTATCTTGAATTAATCTCACAGTCCTAACCTTTTTATGACGTTGGAAGGCAAACAAGCAGACAGATTTCCTGAATAAATTCACGCCGTCTAGAGACACCAGAGGTGGTAATGGAGCCAACCTGAGGCCGGGATGTTAGGCCTCGGGCAGAAGTAAGTTTATCGGCTGCCTTACCCCCCGAACCAGAACATGTCAACGGCAAGTGCTGATGTTATGGCGGCAGGAATACGTAAGGCGGTGGTACCTGAACGAGTCGCTGCGAAACTCTACCACCTAATCAGATGTCACGGTGCTTGTGACGGTAAGCCTATGCTCGCCTTTTACGAACTGCCTGGCAGGAAGGCAAATGGTCTATTCTGCAAAGGAGCCCGGATCAACATGGGGTTCTCCTATTCGTAGTTCTCACCAGTGGTATAGTGCCGCCTTACCTATTGCTCCCGACAAGATGAGTTTGTCATGTTTCGTTCCAGAGTTTAGGACAGCGACGCACCTGTAACGTCTATGGTGTCTATAGGCTACGGTTGTTTATTACCATCTGTAGAGACGTACGCTCGTTAGCTGACTTCTCATATAAAAAACATGTTGACATGATTGTACAATTACGCCCCAACACTTGATCTTTGACAGTATGAAATTTGATCTTTGACACTCCAGACATTTTCAAATACGCAAGCACAGGCACACTATTCATAGCATCTTTTTTACCATTTATTTAAACTAGCTCCTCCGACCAACTTCGTTCCATCCGTTTAGTTTGTATGGGAAAAATAAAAATGTTGATTTCCTTGTTTCTTCAAAATCGAACCTTATAAAAAGTATCCTATGTCCGTCTCCTGGTTTTAAGCTACCTCCCTATCAATTTTCAGCCTAACTGGTTCAGCCGTTTTTAAGTTATAAATAGTGCAACAAACACGACTTTATTTTATATATACCTACTAGCTGTCCCGGCGAACTTCGTTCCACCCGCTCCGAAAAATTTTAAATGTTGGTTTTCCTAGTTTCCTCGCAGTTTTTCCTTATTTCTCACCTTCTAAACCTTCCCTGGACTTCTGCAAATAATTCAAAACCAAAAGGAGCCAAATCGGTCCAGCCGTTCTCGAGTTTTAGCGAGACTAACGAACAGCAATTACTTTTTATATTTATAGATAAATAACCATGATTCAAAAATTGTCTAGAGCTTTTTTGGGAAGCCTTTTGGAGAGTAATTGTCAAGTTAAGAAAATATTTGTGTAATGTTATAATTACCACGATGATCACAACTATGGTCTAGTGGTCAGGTGTCTCAGGTTCGATTCCAAAAATGATTTTTTCCAAATTTATAACGAAACAACGTTTCGGATTGTGCCAGGTTTAGGTTGTAGCAAGGGAGCATAACAAGCTTTATAGGTTTCCGACCTATCATGTTGTAGGACATAGTATCTTCAGATAGTCGTGGCCTGTGGGTAACCTGGTTGTCTCTTGCTTATCTCTTTAGCAATACGGGCGTGAAGATACTTTTAATACTACGAAAGTTTCCAGTATATCCCTTTATCCGTAGATTTATAGAAATACTAGCTGACCCGGTAGACGTTTTTCTCCTATTTTTTTGCTGTGCCCTCATCACTTAGGGTTATAAAAATAGTTGTTAGCCGATTCTCAGACCTACTTAATGTGCTCGCAAAACTTCATGAGAATCGGTCAAGTCGTTTCGGAGGGGTACGCTAAATGACATTGTTACACGAGAATTTCGTATATAAGATTTATAATTTTATTACTGTTCGTCCTTGAACCTCGTCCAGCTAAATTGATGCATATAGAGGCAAAATTTGACTAGTTCTATAATATAGAAGTGTAGACTTTTTCATATTCCAAACCAGGGTTAAGTAAATCGAGGACGAAAGTAATAAAATTATTTATATTTCTATAAATCTACAGATGCTCTACATATCTACTTTGAAAGTTGTCGCCATAGGAAACGAAGGCGATAAAACTGTCTGTTACCTCTTCCTCTGACATCATCCCAAATCTCAAGTAATAGTCATTAAAAGTAATTATATCATATTAACTATCTCGGCAAAGTTAGAGACGTTTTTTTCCTATACTGTTTATTTTTTTAAGCACTGCATAGGTACCTTGTTATTTAACCCCCAAAGGAAAAAGAGGTTTGTTATAAATTTGATATATCTGTGTGTGTATGTGTGTCAGTGTCATCATAACTCCGAAACGAAAGGACCGATTTCGATTCAAATTTTTTTAAAGCTGAGCCGATCGAAGTATCTCTCTACTAGACTACGGATAGGTTTTGTAGGGAGTTGTTGTATTTTTTTAATTTTATGATTATTCGTTAATATCTGACCAAGCAAACTTCGTATCGCTTGAAATTACCAACAGTTTATAAATGGGAAAAATTCAAGTATTATTCTTCCTATTTCTCCGTAATTTACCCGGTTTTTTGCTTCGCGTAAAAGTATCTCATAGCACATAGCATTTGGTACACATATAGAGGGTCTATGTGTGTGCCAAATTTCACGAAAATCGGTTCAGCAGTTATTGCGTGAAGGAGTAACAAACAAAAATACAAACTTTCGCATTTAAATAATTAATAGGATTAATTTTGTTTTGGTTTCCTACTTGTTAAAGGATATTGGTTAAACTTATTTTTTTTTAGCAATTCGCTGAAGTAGGTTAAACTATCGCTTTATTGGTAGTAATTAAACCCACGGCTTTAGATAGGTGTGTGTTAGTTTTTCTCGGGTCCGTGTCCTCTGTAGAATTGATCTTTTGCTCCTCTCGCCACTCGTAAGAAGCGAGCATATATAAAATAGATCATCAACTTGTCGATAGTCGGTAGACTTGCAATAGCTATAACAGCGTTGCGCCTGTAACATCTGTGGTGCTTATAGGCCACGGTCATCTCTTACCATTTTGAAAGAAGTGTACTTATTCGTTTTCTTATTTCATAAAACAGTTATATAACACTAAAATTTGAAAGAAACAAACAAATCCTACATATGATGCTGCTAAGAACTATCTCGATATCGTCAGCTTTCAAACAAAAAAATCCGCATCAAAATCGGTCCATCCATTCAAAAGTTATAATGCCACAAACAGACACACACGTCAAACTTATAACACCCCTCTTGTCTTGGAGTTAAAAACGTCTACTATCAGTTTTATAGCTGTCGCTAGGAGAAAGCGGGCAGAAGGATATATGACTGATATCTCAAGGATATAGGGTGTGGTATTCAATGTCATTATAAAATTTGCAAACATGTTTAACCAGCTACTTTATAGATAAAATAATATTTAACCACCGCCATAATACAATGACGCTGCAGCGCCGAACTTAAAAGATTACTAAAATAACCTCTTTCTTCAAACAATTTACGTTGAGATAAGAGCTATCTTAATAAGGAACCACTGAATATGATGTCATTTTATGCTACTATTCGTTTTCTTTAAATATCCTTGCATTTGACTATATTTTTTAAATTTTGCCACCATATAGTCGAACTGTAGTGTCACTCTTGAATCTCTTATTTAATTCAAATTGAACGGATTTTCATGAAATTTGGCGTATAAGTAGAAGACAACTTGGGTTAACACATGTAATACCACGGGCAACAGCTAGTTATGCGTAAATTGTAATCGAAAGAATCATATCGTCAATCAAATCATCATCAACGGGGCACTTAAAATGTATGCATTATGAGTATAAATCTATAATATAAAAATGAATCGCTACATGTATTGGTAAGCGCATAACTTCCGAACGACTTTACCAATTTGGCTAATTGTTTTTTATTGTGTTCATTTCTATCAGGAGAAGGTTCTTATAAAAAGAAAAGCCGGGAAAGTTGCAAGGAAACTGGGAAAAATAATACTTCATTATTTCCCATACTGAATGGGTGAAACGAGGTTCGCCGGGACAGCTAGTAATATATAAAACAAAGTCGCTATGTCCCTTTGTATGCTCAAATTTTTGAAACTACGCAATTGATTTCGATGCGTTTTTTTTAATAGATAAAGTGATTGAAGAGAAAAGGTTTGTATGTATATTTCATTTTCATGCTAAGCCGGGGCGGGTCTCTAGTTAAATATAAGTCCAAAACCACTAGTCTGATTGTGCTCTTATTTATATGGGATCACCATATACGCCATATTCATCTTTTTCAAACGCGTGGAAATCCTCATGGACACCCGCCGCTTTTGGGAGCATCAACGGGTTATACCGAACTCCTACCGGCTAAAACTACTCGGTGACCATCCTCTGTGCGTATCGCGTGACTGAAGGATCTCCGAAGAAGGTTCATCCGCGTAGAAGACTCAATTTTCTGGTGTCAGCACTTTGACGACATCAGCGTAGGGTCACACTGTGTACCTTACATCCCGGGTTGCTTCTTAAGCCAACTGACCCCCCGATCAGTTGACGCACAGCCCCAACCCCCTTTTAGCTGCCTCTTACTATAGGCCAAGGATACCGTAGCCCTATTCGTAGCCCGGTACTACAGGGCCCATGCATACTTACCTTCCCAAGAAATAATAGCGTAAAAGTAAAAAATACAGATTCAGGTACACAAACACTAAGTCCATTTATTTTAAAACTAAATACTAAAATCTAAATATACTACAGGTCTTCACCCGTGTCAAAGGAGAATTAATAAATAATTGATATCTAAGACAATGGGCATTATAATAAAAATGTCTGTCTGTGAACGGACGAAATAATTGACTTATTAATTTTACATTCTTATATAAGCAGGATATTTAGGTACCTACTATATTTAAACAAATTAAGTCGAAATAACTTCAAAATCACTACTACATGTTTCCCGCAGTTACACCCACGTAAAAAGTTATTTAAATGGGTAAAATCAAGTCAGAATAACTTCAAACTCATCCTATTACATTACTAGATGTTTCCCGGAGCTACACACGTGTAAAATGTCATTTAAATAGGTAAAATCAAGTCGGAATAACTTCAAACTAATCCTATTATATTACTAATTGTTTTCCGCAACTACACCCGCGTAAAAAGTTATTTCAATGGGTAAAATCAAGTCGGAATAACTTCAAACTCATCCTATTACATTACTAGATGTTTCCCGCAGCTACATCCGCGTAAAAGTCATTAATATAGGTAAAATCAAGTTTTTTGCCCATTTAGACGACGTAATACTGAAATTAAAGCCGGTTTTTGCAGTTTCATTGCGTTAAAATTATGTTTACTAAAGATAATAATGATTTGCGTACAGAAGGTGTTTGCAATATCTTTATTGACTATTTCCATAATACGACTGGTAGTCCAAGGCCGGGAACCGCACACGAGTCGTAAACTTGTGCATTAGTACTGCGTTTGCTGCCATACCATATTTTACTGTCGCAGTCGCTCGATGCTATAATGTTTCATCTACAAGTTTGTCGCTTGCCACAAACAACAAACTTATACAAACATTTGGACAAATTCGGTGACCCAAATTTGATTATCCACGATTGCGAATGAATTATTGTCAGAGTATTTTTTTCATAATATTGGGCCTTCCAATCTCATCTTTTTTAAACGCGTGGAAAATGGAAATCCTCATGGACACCCGCCGCTTTTGGGAGCATCAACGGGTTATACCGAACTCCTACCGGCTAAAACTACTCGGTGACCATCCTCTGTGCGTATCGCGTATATTGGAAGGCAAACAAGCAGACAGATTTCCTGATGGTAAGAAATTCACACCGCTTAGAGACTCCAAAGGTGGCAATGGTGCGCTGCCAATCTGGGCAGGATGTTCGGCCTCGAGGAAAAGTAAGTGTACCGAATACCTTATCCTCCGAACTGGAACACGTTTACAGCAAGTGCTAACGTTATGGCGGCAGGAATAGGTAAGGAAGTGGTACCAATCTGGGGGAATCCTTGTGAAACTCTAGCACCTAGTTAGATGTCACGGTATTCTGTAAGGTAAGCTTACGTTCACCCTTTACAAGCTGCCTGAAAGGAAGGCAGATGATCTATTTTACATAGGAGCCCGGACCAAAACGAAGAAGAGTATAATAATATTACCAATAGAGGACCTGGTGTAGCGGCGGAAAAAGAAAGAAATAAGTATACGATAAATTTGAAAAAAAAGGTGCTGGATGATTTGGTGCTTTAGGCGCGTTGAGCGTTTTGGTAGAGGGTAAAATCCTCGGTTCGCGCCACCGACATGCTAATAATAATAGTATATCTATAGCTATGGAGAGCCAGACTAGGGCACGCGCAGTAGCCTGTGTACACGTATACACTAATACATCAACTATTTCTGACTAACAAGATAATTGTATATTAATTATTTTTTCAACCACTTTGTATTTATATTTTGTTCATGATTTGTTTAACCCATCATATGTAACTAATAAATAAAACATAAAAAAATTCATATAATTTTTGTATATAGTTTTAATTACTCTCAACTTAATAGTTCCGTTTTCACTTCTATCGGCAGTCCCACGACTGCTACTGTTTTTTTTATCATTGTGATCTTTATTTTTGGCAACAAACCGACATTCGATCGGCTGTAAATCCTGGTAAAAATATACAAACTCGACCAAACACCCTTTCCACACGTTCACGTTTGTAATGGTTAGTGGAAGTTTGGCAAGCGTGTAGATCCAGCATAAGACATTGGCTATCTTCCGAAATTCTTAGAAATGCATTAAACGTAGCATTGGTGTCATCCTATTACTATCATATTATAGCATACTATTAATATCTGTATTTTATACTTTACTTATACCACTAATATTACTCTAGAATTCCTTACATTGGAGACATTTAAGAAAAATTGGTGCTGGCAAATGAAAAGTAGCAGCAGAATAAGGTTTTAGCCTTTTTTATTTTTGTCTGTCTATATCATGACCGTATTTAACTCCGTCAATAAATAGAAATAAATATCCCTGGACAAATTACTCAAATAGAATCTAACCCAGAGTAAGCAAGTTGTGTGCTTAAGTTATGGGTGTTGGTCAACGAACTGGTTTTTAGAGCAAAAGACAGCGAATGATCGAGCCGCGTGATTAACACAGCGTATATAAACCATAGATTCTATAGGTGCGTGCTGTGTTGTAGCCGGTGACGTTAGGCCTGTAGTGCAAGTCTACCTACTAACCTATCCTCCGGAGCAGGTGATGACAAAATCATGACGGTTTAAAAAAGAGATAAGAGAAATAAGAGAAAGAGAAAGAGAAGAAGGCAGTATCATGTATGTTAATCGATTTCTCCGTCATTGCCACACCCATTCTATTTTTTTTTTGTTATGTCTATTATACTCAGATGACTCGAACCAACACGAGGAAGATCAATCACACCAAGTGTGATGATATTTAAAGACCTGTTTAGCTTCCTCCTTATTAATTGTTCTTTTCATATCCATCCATTTAATTTGTCATTATTTAATGGGTACACAAACTTGCTTGAATTAATTAAGTATATTCTGGCCTTTACGACCTGTAGGATTACTCTAAAATCTCAATTTCATGCAAAATTGAAATTGGAATCGGATATGTCATCTTAGATACATTTATATTTACATTAAGTTCCAAAAAAGTCAACGATTCGGAAAAAAAAATTTATTGTTTGTTATTAATAACTTACTTGTATTTAAGAGTACCTGAAAATCACATATCCTATTTCAATTTCTAATAATTCATGGATCGAGATTCTAGAGTTAGCCTTCTGAAAACCTTATGAACTTGCTAATTTAAATCGGATTGCTATCTTAGAATAAGTTTATTGGATTTTTTTTTCTACAATTCAAACCAGTCCACGTCTACAAGTCTTGAGGAAAGAACATGAAATTTCAGATGTTAGTTAAAATCTACTTCAAAGAAATTACGTCCCGTATCCAAAGCGATTTAATGCTAGAACTATTATCGTCAACATTAGATATGCAGATATTATCACTAACTCTAATGATTATTTTGGTAAGATGTAATCAGTCATTAACTGATACGATTAGTCATTTTACGACTTACCGTATAAGTCATTCACTTCGAAGTCAGACACTTTATCAAGCTGTGAATAATTGTAAAAAGTAGGCTAGAATGCTTGCCTGGTAAGTCTGAGCCCGACAAAATGAAACTATTTCAACCAACTTAGAAAAATTAGGAGGTTATATGTTCAATTCTTATATAATTTTAATGTATGCTAATCTATTTCTTCATAATTTCCAAAAAGATGGCAAGAAATAATATTTTAATGACGTATAATATAAGAGTACGGGTAAAACTATGCTCACCTTTTACTTGCTGTCTGGCAGGAAGGCAGATGGTCTATTCTGTAAAGAAGTCCGGACCAACACGCGGAAAACCAGTCTACATAATAACCAGATACTTTTTTATGATATTGGAAAGCAAACAAGCAGACGGATTTCCTGATGGCAAGAAATTCAAGCCGCCTAGAGACACCAAAGGTGATAATGGTGCGTTGTCAACCTGAGGCCAGGATGTTAGGCCTTTAGTAAACGTAAGTTTACCGGCTACCTTACCCTCCTAACCTTCACGCATAAACTGCGGAACCAATTTTTTGAAAAAAATTGGCACATACAGAGTGTAACTGGAATTGACGCATCTAGGATAAATTATATCCCGAAAAAATTGTTCCTGTGTAACTATTTTAGAAACATTTATCATGAATAGATAGACGTGACTGCTTTTTAAGTTATGATGACACACCTAAAACATCCAGAAAGTAACATTTGAAAATCAATCAAAACAATTAATGTCGAATATATCTTATCTAAAGATAAATACGAGTATTTCATACACAATTTCGACAATATTGATGTCGACGGCAGATATATAATCCAATGCTTAAATTGTGAAATAATTTCTATTTATCACTAAATAGTATAAAACAGATACGCTTCGTCTGTCCCTATGTCTCTTTGTATGAATCTGTATATATATGTAAATGATGTATAAATCTTTAAAACTACGCAACGGATTTTGATGCAAACCGTTCGGTTTTAATAAATAAAGTGATTTAAGAGAAAGGTTTATATATATATATTAAAGTTTTTTTTTTAATTTAGTTTAAAAAGGCTAAACCAATTTGGCTAATTTTTGAATCATTTGTTCAAGTCCAGGGAAGGTTTAAAAAACGATAAAAAACGAAAAAGCTTGGAAAACCAATTTAATTTTTCACATACAAATACGCACGAAACGGGTGCGGGTGCGGGGAATACGGGTGGAACGCAGTTCGCCGAGATAGCTAGTAGCTCAATAATTATTAATTACTAATTACTTTCTCACAACGAAAAGTTTCAATGTAAATGTATAATGTAAGTAAATTAAGTAGTTCTCCAGTTCTATTTAATTTAGTAGTTAATTAAGTAGTTCTCTCTCTAAGTTCCAGTCCTCTATGTAGAATAGACTATCTACCTGGCAGCTCTTAAGAGGCGAGCGTAGGTTGAATAAGTTGAATTACTATTTAGGCGGGTATTATGGCGAGTGCCATGGTGAAACTCGTCCGGGTAGGATCCGCCACCTTACCTACTCCTGCCGCCATAATGATAGTGTCAGGATCCGGATCCGAGTAGAGTGACCGGAAGATTAACGCAATTGGCCTAAACACCTGGATATAGCCCATAGGACAGAGATGTATCTAGAACAACAACTAACATTTTTTTGTCATTTTTTTAAATCTTATCCGAAAAAGAAAAATCCGAGCATTAGCGAAAAAAATGTATTTTCTTGGATAGTATGGAAGAAGTAGTTAATACTTAAGAATTTAGGAATAGAAAAGTTTTTGTCTTTTATAGTATTATGTATATATGATACATACTTTCAATTTCGTTAAATCTTTGACTTAGTCAACCTTGTTATTTCCTTTTCTTATTTCTACAAAAAAAAAAAAGAAAAATAACTAAACACAGATATTAAACTTACTTGACGTATGGTAGCATTTTTTACAAACCTTTGTGGTTTTTAAATGCTATTCCAATTTAATATTGTATTACGTGTTTAGTAAATAAATAAAAAAATAGTTTCCTCTGACAGTGTACCTATAATTCTCTCTTTATATATATAATTCTTCTGTGAGTGTGTATGTCACTGAACTCCTTCTAGACGCCTGGACCGATGTTGATGAAAGTTTTTGTGCGTGTTCAAGGGAATTCGAGAATGGTTTAGATTCTCAATTTGGTCTCCTGGAAAATGTTTTTTTAATAATAAGTCGTTGTTGACTTTGGAATGTTTTACATCGGATCCGACAGACTGCGCTACTGTCTAAGCATTAATGTCAAGCGATACGAAGTTTGCTGGGTCAGCTAGTGTTTATATAATTTCTTTCCGCTTAGTTTTGCAAAAAGACCGCCTTTTGTGCCCAAACTTATGATTGCAAGTTTGATTTCAAAAACAGAGATATAGATTAGGTTGGATTAAAAAGGCTTTGTTAACACTAACAAGTGCTCAAAAATCTTGCCCTTCAATAAAAAAATAAACAGGTATACTTGATCGCTACCTCCCCTCACACGTCGTGATACTTCGTGTTTTTTGCTAAAACGCCTCCCTCCCCTTTCACGCCTCATGTGATTATTAGACGTCCCCTTACCCTCTACAAATTCATGACATAAAAGGGATTGAATTTTTTGTATGAAGCCTGGCTTAGTGACATTTTGTGTAAGACGAAGAAGAAAAAAACACAAAATGGCGGCGGTTGACTAAGCCACAAAGTTCAAACCCCTAACTCTGTAAAACTTACAATGTTATTAGATACTGTAGTCAGAGAGGTTCTTTTAACAAAAATGTTTTGCACACTAAGTGCTACTGTTCGATTCCAAGCGGATGCTCAATGCTTATATGTGTGTTTACCCTGCCGTTTCAAGCACGTGCCTCCGATACAAATTAATACATTACTGCATTTTGGCAGCTAATCTGAATAATACAACAAATTACAATACCTTTGTATGTTACAGGCATTGTGTAAAAATTGTGATTTAGCAACTTTTCTAAAAACTAAATGCATGGAATTATTTCATTTACCTTTGTTGCAATATCAATAAAAAGAATAATGTGGAAATGTAATACAATTATTGTTCTTTGCATAGGAGTATATAAAACTAAATTTAATTTCAATTCTCATAATTATTTTTCTAAACACGTTTGTTGTTTAGTATTGCTTTATAAACCGTTTCAATCGTTTTGAATTCTTTTCCAGTATGACAGTCATTATTACAAAATTGGTGCTAATATCTTCAGTATTAATAGACTTTACAAAAATAAACATTAATGCGCTGTTTGTACATTACTGGGTATTGCAAATTGAATAATTTTTCAAACTCAAAACTCAAACTCAAAATATATTTATTCACATGGATCTATACAAAGATTCTTGTGACGCGTCTATATAATACTAAAAACTACCACCGGATCGGAACGCGGCCACACACTGAGAAGATCCGGCGAAAGAAACTCAGCGGGCTTGTCTTTTTTTTTCTTATAAATAAAATTTACAGAAGTATATTAGGAACATTTCATTAATCTGTAGAGATTGTATGAGGAGCAATTAATCCCAAGCATTTCTGTCTTCTAAATATTCTGAAATCTTATAATAACCTTTACCATACAATTTAGATTTAATACATTTTTTAAATTTATTTAATGGTAAGTCTTTAATATGCTCGGCAAGTTTATTGTAAAAACGTATACATTGGCCCATGAAAGAATAACTGATTCTGTGGAGACGAGACTTATGCACAGCAAGATTGTTTTTATTCCTCGTGTTTACCGCATGTACATCACATTTTTTCTGATACGAATTTATATTTTTTTGGACATATACTAAGTTTTCAAAAATATATTGAGAGGTCACCGTTAGAATATTTATTTCTTTAAACTTTTCCCTGAGGGAAACTCTTGGGCCTAAGTTATAAATTGCCCGTATAGCCCTCTTTTGCAAGACAAATATTGTGTTTATCTCAGTTGAGTTTCCCCAGAGAAGAATGCCATAAGACATGAGGCTGTGAAAATAACTAAAATAAACAATTCTAGCGGTGTCGACATCTGTTAAATGTCTAATTTTCTTAACAGCGTAAGCTGCTGAGCTCAATCTGACGGCAAGCTTTGCAATGTGGGGGCCCCATTGTAACTTTTTATCTACAGTCATTCCTAAAAATGTGGTGGAATCTACTAGGTCCAGTTTGTTCCCATTGAGTTGTACATTGGTATCTGCCTGCCTTACATTAGGCATTGAAAATTTGATGCACTTAGTTTTTTTTTCGTTTAGAAAGAGATTGTTTACATTGAACCAATGTATAACCTTTGAAATCGCATCGTTCGTTTCGTCATACTTACCAAGTTGTCTTTTCACTTTAAATAATAGTGAAGTGTCATCCGCGAACAATACTATTCCATGATTATCCCTTACGTAAATTAATTAAACTATCAATTTCAATTAAAGCTAACTCAGAAATAAAACGCCTCAGTGGTCTTGCCATCCAAGTGATGGACTTGACTTCACGAGGTCTCGGTTTCGATCCCAGGGTCGGGCAACAAAAAGAGGTTGTGTTTTTTTCGATTTTCTAATCAAAAAAAGGGATTGGATATGCACATGTGGGCGATTGGCTTACCATTTATCACATTTTGGGACTTGGTTTCTATGGCTAGTCGTGGGTGAAATGCCTTCTGTCTACGTCTTCGGAGATATGGGCGTAAAGATATTTTAAACACTTATACCCAGAACGTGTAAGTGTCCCATGTTGTAAAAATAGTGTATTTTTTGTTCCTCTTGGACTACTAATATAATTTTTGATTTTCAATTGGTAGCAATTCCATCAATAGGACAAACACGGTTTCCAATATTTATTTGATATGGTACAAAAATAGTTAATAACAGAAAATGAATTAAAATAAACTGTTATAGCATTCATAGTTTGCAAAGAACACAAAAAAATTACATCATTTAAGCAACCTTAACAGTATATTTTTCTTGTAAAGCTAATAGTCCATTGAAATGTTACATTTTTTAGGCCTAACCCTGCGTTTTTTAGAGGACGAAATTTTATTTTTTTTATGTGTAGGGGGGGTCAGTGTAAAGCTAAAACCAAGTTTGTGGGGTCGCCACCCTTGTCCCACGGCCGCCATCTTGAAAATAGGGGTTGAAACGGTTCTTATGATATATCTCTTAAACTATTTATTTTATAAAAACTTTGTTAACGTTTTTTGTTGCAAATTAAATTCTCTACAACTTTGGTCCAGTAACTTTTTATCGTAGAACTATAAATGAAAAAGTTATAAGCAAAAATCTTCAGAAACTCGAGAAAAAAAATTATGTTTTTCGATGTAACTTTTTTTTTTATCATTCTACGAAAAAAAATATGACAGACCATTTTTGTAGATCGTTTTTTGAGGAACAACTTTTATTTGCATCATTTTTTCATTAAGCCAATAGTTAAGGTTCTACAGCGTTCCGAAAACGAACGAACGAAGACGACCTAAATATGAAAAAGACCATCATGGATACTTGCATCCTGCCCTGCTTGACTTATGGCTCCCAAACGTGGACGTTCACTAAAAAAGTAAGCAACAAAATAAGAACTTGTCAACGGGCAATGGAGAGGAGCATGCTGCGCTTGAGGAAAATTCAAAAAAAAGTCAAGAAATAAGAAACAAGACAAAATTGACAGATTCATTACACCAAGCACTAAAACTTAAATGAAGATGGGCCGGACATGTAGCGAGATGCAAAGACCAACGATGGACTCTCAAGAGCACGAATTGGCCTGGCCCACCGGGAAGAAGGAACGTGGGTAGACCACAAAAACGATGGTTGGATGACATAGAAGAGACGGCTGGGAAGGACTGGACAAAATTAGCACAGAATAGACAAAAATGGAAGGACTTGGAGGAGGCCTATACCCTAAAAGGGGTTCCTATAGTTTAGATATTTAAGTAAACTAACATAGAATTAATTACAAAATTATTACTAACGTAGAATTAAAAAACTATAAAACATTGTTGTATCAGATACCTATAGAAAAATAAACAGGCTTATTATTATTATTATTATATATATTATTATCATAAGAACCGTTTCAACCCCTATTTTCAAGATGGCGGCCGTGGGACAAGGGTGGCGACCCCACAAACTTGGTTCCAGCTTTACACTGACCCCCCCTACACATCAAAAAAATAAAATTGCGTCCTCTAAAAAACGCAACCTCAAATGTAACTTTTCAATGGACTATAATTGATTTTGAATACCTACGTCTTTAATATCAATAATGATATATGATACAGGAGGGAAAACAAATAGACAGACGGACGCACGGTGCCGTAATATATTTTCTAAGTAATCTGTGACTCGTTGTTAACTGGCTTTAAAAAGAGTGGAATTTCTAAATCCAACTGTATGTTTGTTAAGGGGCTATGAGGTAAGGTTTTTACCAAAGTCGTGTAATCAAGTTCCAACAGTGGTTATTTAATTATACTTAATAATACATATACTTTATTTTCTTAGATGGCGTAGTAATATAATTGAAGATAGTTTTTTTTCAGTATCACTGCGCATAAGTTATTGAGTTTCAACTTATTTTTAGCCAACGTAGTCGTTACCTGCTAAACGTAGCTACAATGCTCCGATGGAGCATTGTTTTAAATCTTGAATTTAAATCATGTATTTGTTAAGGTAAATGTGTGAAAATCAGGAATTTTATAAAATTCCTAGACAATTTATTAAAATGTTATTATATGACTAAGCGTAAAATATAACTAACTAAATGTAATATAATTGGGGCACATATACAGTTTCATTCTAAGTTACTTTAAAAGAAAATAAGCTATTC
>NJDD01007689.1:56707-71547 GCA_002245505.1 Calephelis nemesis | reverse complement strand
GTTCATACAGCAATATTATATTCTACACACGATTAAAGTACGCTATTGTAATACACTTAACACATGATTATAAATTGGTTTACTAATGAAGCTTGATTGATTATAACACTTACAATTAAATACTTTGTAACCGACTTAAAAAAAGGAAAAGGTTAGCCATTCATCTGTATGTTTTTTATTGGTTATTATATTTTAGTGAGGTAAGTCGTCCAATGCAAATTTAATCAAGACAGGCCGACTGCGATCTTCGTTCACTTGGCGTGCGCTACTCTCTGCCTACCCTTGTGTATATATGCACAAGCCCCTTGCAGGGTAGGCAGAGCGAGAGTGAGAGATATATATATTAAATATATTAATGTATAAGATGATAAATACGTTCAAATGTCTTTACTTTCCAGATTTCAGGTTTTTTGGTCACTTGCACTAAGCTTTGTTATGTCTATAATTTCTGATTTAATTTAAATTAAACTAAGTTAGGTAATTTGATTTAAACCAGGTGTGATAGATTAGAAATAAAAAAATATAGTATTTTTTTTAAATATCTCTAATCTAACTCTTCTATAGATTTATCGAGACTGCTTTTGGGTAACGCATATATTTTTTTAATAAGATAATGAAGTAATAGAAATGAAGTTTATTTTTTGCACTTTCACTGTGCGTAAATTATTATTCTAAAGGACTACAGGACAAATATGGCATCATTTAACAGTACCGTAATATTAATTTAAAAACAACACATGGCACAAGCGGTTTGATTTATTCAACTTAAGGCTGTAATAAAAAAATAACTGAGTTAAACAAAAAATATAAAATTTGAGAATCACAAAAAGAAGTTATATTAGTTAATAATAATATTTAGTTATAATAAATATATTCACGCCCGCATCCCCTAAGAGGTAAGCAAAGGCACAACTAGGCCACCCACGACTAGCACACTGATAGGTGGCAAGCCTATCACTAACCGGGCACATATCCAATCCCCGGCAACGTTTATTTTTATTAGAAAATTGGAAAAACCTAATTTTATTTTGTTGCTCGACCCGGGAATCAAACCCGAGACCCCGTGTAGTCAAGTCCAACACCTGGACCACTAGAACACATAGGCGATCAAATATATGTTATAACAGTAATAATTAAAAGAGTGATGAATATGAAGGCGGATAGGCAGAAAATCAAGGATTGTGACATTTGGCATTCTATACATTCTAGGGCTTCGGCCTATCCCGTAAGATCAATAAGTTCTAATTTTTTTTAATATTAGTGTATTATTATCACACTTCCATAATTGTTTTTATTTTTTTATGATATTGGACGGCAAACAAGCAGACGGATATCCTGATAGAAAGAAATTCATGGCGCCTAGAGACACCTAAGCTGTTAATGGTGAGTTACCAACGTAAGAAGTTACGCCTCGTGCGCAAGTAAAGTTTGTCGGATACTTTATCCTCCCAACTTGAACACGTTTATACGAAATGTACATATATACTAGAAACTATATTAAATTTCTAAACTCATTTGTCAGCAAAGGGCAAAATCGTGAGCATATTTCATTGAATTCTAGAAAATACTATATAAAACTGGACGAACTGAATGAAACCCTTGACACGATCTAATAAATGTAAATGATTACCCGCAGCTTTGTGCGCATGTTTCATGGTAATTTATGTATCTTATAAACAATCTAAGTATAGCTACAACCAGAGATTAGTAATTGTCTTTACCATATAGGCTAATAAGTTATTATTGGCTAGCTTAAACTCGCGACTTCTTCGCGCTTCACACGGATAAATGTCACACGGATAACTCAGTTGCCCACTCAAAGTGGAAAAGTGTACATCAAATAGCTGTCATTTGATGTACACTTTTTCATTTTGAGTTGGCCACTGAGATACATAATCAGCCCTCTATTCTTCGTTAGGAGTGTAACTTCCAGGAGTAGCCTATAGCTTCATGGCTGCAACATTAAAAAATTACGAAATAAATTCATAGTTTAGTCTGTCGGCTCAGCTAAACTTTTATAAGATAACTAGCGGCCCGCCTCGGCTTCGCAAGGCTATAAAATATACATATAAGCCTCCTTCTTTAAACACTTTATAAAAAACCGCATCCAAATCCGTTGCGTAGTTTGAAAGATTTAAGCAAAGGGACATAGGGACAGAAAACGCGACTTTGTTTTATACCATGTAGTGATAATCGCTATTTCCTTTGGTCATAGCAATAAGCGTGAACAAATGAATCACCTTCGCAATTTTTTTAATTTGTGCTAATTATTTTCATGAGAAAATTCATACAAAAAACAACTTTTAGTTAAGACAAGACTACCCCTATCAGCCCAGCTAGTCTTTTTTTGTTATATTGGTTAAAGTCAGGAGAACGCTCTTTCAAAGAAACAAACTAGGAAAATGCTTATAACTTAGTAAAAAGTATCTTCACGCCCATATCCCCGAAGAGGTAGGCAGAGGCACAAACAGGGCACCCACGACTAGCCGAAGATACTAAGTCCCATATTGTGATAGGTGGCAAGCCTATGTGGTAATTAATGTAAAGCGACACAAAGTTCTCCGGATCGTCTAGTGTAGAATAAATATGACACCTTTACCTTGAGCTAATGGTTTTTCGAATCAATGGCTATCATCAAAAAATGTAAATATAATTACACCTTCAGGCCACTAATGCTAGGGTTTATGGTATGTGTAGTGGAATGCTGAATATTTGATACAGGCCATTTGTTTCTGAAATATTTAGGCCACTATTTCACCTAATTAAGTAAATCACTATAACATACGACGTATACTACTTCTATTTAAATTATGCGCTCCGCTATACACTTTTTACTACTGATAATGGAAGGCAAAGAAGCAGACTGATTTCCTGATGGTAAGACATTCACGCCGCCTAGAGACACCAAATGTGGTAATGGCGCGTTGCCAACCTGAGGCCGGGATGTTAGGCCTCGAGCAAAAGTAAGTTTACCGGATAACTTAATCTCCGAACCGGAAAACGTCAACGACAAGCATTGGACGTTATGGTAGCAGGAAAGGTAAGGCGGCGGCAAATCCCCAATTTAAATTAGCAGGGATTCTAGTTCTAGTCTAAAAAGTTCGCCGGGTCCTCTAATATTTATATAAGATTACCACTTTATGTACTTCGTTCCACCCATTTAGTTTTTATACTAAGTAAAAATTAATCTATCCTGTCTGGGGTAAATTTTTTTTTCTCTAAAATCTATAAAAATTAAAATGTTGATTTTCCTAGTTTCCTTATTACAGTCGACGGGATAAAAAGTATCCTATGTCAATCTCCTGGTTCTAAGCTACCTCTCTATGAATTTTCTGCCAAATTGGCTCAGCCGTTCTTAAGTTATAAATTTGTAATGGTTTTTTTAAAAAAAATGTAATGGTTTGTACTATAAGCGGAGTTGTAGACGTATTGCTATTCTAGGTTTATAGTAATTGATATACCCTTTCTTCTTCCATTTAGTCACTTTAAGGTGACCTTTCCACCCATTTGTTTACTGAGCCAAGTCTCGTTTAAAATGAGGCATCTTTACGTTTTTTCTTTGCGTAAGCCTATATACCACCTACATGTTTATCTTGACACCGCCCTAACCTTGCTTAGTAGGTAGGGCATATAATGTTAGTCTAGCTTTTACCTAGTTTTTTGCGTGAAAATTGAAGGAACAAAAAACCAACAAACATTTTTATAACCCCTTTTTTTGGTTATCACTTTGTGTTACTTACAGCTAATCATGGGAGCCCTGTGCCTTTGCCTACCTCTTCGGGAATATGGTCGTGAAAATACTCTTTTTTGGTTCTGTATCTCATAAATCAGTTTTTAAACATTATTGCGTGTACAGATTTAGGTTTATTACTGTTTTTATAACCCAACGGAAAAAGAGGTTAGATGTATTTATGTGTGTCTGCCTGTCAATGGCATCTTAGCTTGAACGAATAAATGGATTACGATGCGGTTTTTAATATAAAAATGTATGTGATGGAAGACCCATCTTTGGGTTACCCTTTTTTTTTGAAAATACTAATGCGTTGCCATACTCGCGAATTTTGCAACTTCGCTGGGCTTTAGCGAGCTACCCAATAAAAATGTTAATTTTCGATACATTTGGTTAGTTTATGAAGTTGGGTACATTTCTTTACAAAATCCTAACCAGCGACTAATTAGTCTAACTACCCTAAAAAGACTGCATATTGGAGGAATGTGGATAATTTGACCTTAATAAAATGACGACATATAGTAGTCATATTAGATGGTCTCTGTGTGCACTAGAATCACTTATGTAAATAGTAAGAATTAGGTCGGCATATCGTTTGTATTTTGTAACGTCATAAAACTTGTTCTACAGTACAATGATACCGCGATCTAGGTAATAGTTGACTTTTTTAAAACATCCGATTGATTTTTGAGTTAAGTATACTTAATAATGCATATTTTTTAAGTACTGAGACTTCGTGGTAGTTTAATTTCGATCGATTTGTGTAATGCCTATATGTTAATCCATGTCACAATCTATCTGTGTTCCAAATTTCAGACCGTTAAGCCATTCTAGCGTAAAAGACAAACATCCACACATATATACTTACAAACTTTCTTCTAAAAAGTAATAGGATTGAATCAGGCGTTACTTTGCGGAAATCTATTGTAACAAAAATCATAACTTTTTATGTTTAAAAAATATACCATTTAATTTAATGTACTTAATATACCTATGGACCCCTTTTTCTGAAAATTACGCAAACGCAGGAGCATAAAATTTGGCATACTTATAGTTTATGGGTAGGGGAAGTGCAGAACGCTAATATTTTTCAACAATAATGCTTATAAAGTACGTTAAATCAATAAATAAAACATTACCCACACTACCATGCATTTGACATACACAAACAAATATACTGATGATAACGATAAAAGATCACAGATGGCGCACTAAAAATTTTGGAAACAAAGTAGTCGGTCTGAGAAATGAAGATGGTGTACTTATCAAACAAGATATTATAATTTATCATGGTCGAATTTCCACCAACGGGCGACCGACCACTAGTAGGGTTAAAAAGGCATCCCGTTAACAAAATGGTGCGGAAACAGAACTAGCTGGAAATATTGACAAGAGTAAGACCAATTTATATTAATTCACACATACAGTGTGTCCGTGTCGTGATATGGTCGCACGGATCTTCCTTTGTCGCCAGAAGTCATTAGCGTCTCTGTGACTACCTGAATTTAAACATGGCTACGCTTGTTAGCCGTGTCTGCGGCTTCCGAGGTGACAGATAGTGTTTTAAATCAAATTTTTAATCAAATAAAAAACGTGTTGCATATTGAACTAGCGGCCTAATACATATAAACCAGTGGAGCTTATACTTTATGCTGTGAAAATCGACTTGAAAAAAGGTTAAGGGTTTAAAATTGACAGCTTTATTTTTATGTAATTTTTTTATTATCTTTTAGTGATAATAACATGTACCTATTTATATTATCATTATTTTTATGTTGTAATCATAAGTAATAATTAGCAGATTTACATAGTTTCTTACCATTTTGCACACATTTGTAGATAAAAAATATTCAAAAATAAAATCTTGTAGGTACTAACTGGCTTAACCTCTTAGATCGACCGTGGAACCTCTCTCTATCGACCGTTTGGGCACAACTGATATAAACCTTACACTTTATCTACTAAAAAACGACGGGTTGCTCTCCGGGAGTGCCGGCAGAAGTAAAAGCTTAAATAATACCGTTGTGCATTTTTGATATTTTGGAATGGTTGGAGAATATTTTTGCACCATATATATTTTAGGTCACATATTTTATTTGGATTTAGAATCGAATACTGAGTACCCTCCTTCAATAAGTCCCTTGTCTTATAAAGTTACATACTTTATATAGGTACCAATTGCTTTAATTATCAGTATGAAAGTACTCTCAATGTTAGGATACAGTATTCATTTCTTGCGCTATCGTACACCAACGTGACAACACGAACATTCGCGAAAGCGCCCTGCGCCGTCTTACGAATTTTTGATCAGGTCACGTGTCCTGACGCGAATTTAGAAGTTTTTACCCATTCCAAAAGAAGTGCGCAATGCCCGCCGCTAAAGAAATTTTCACTTCAAAAGACCGCATCAAAATCCATTGCGTAGTTTTGAAGATTTAAGCATACAAAGGGACATGGGGACAGAGCAAGCGACTTTGTTATAAATTATGTAGTGATATTGAAGAATAGAGATATTTTAATTACAAATATACAACGAGTTATTTTAGTCTGAGTTTCTGTTTCTGAACAACTGCATTAGTATGAGGCTTTTTTAATGATATTGGAAGGCAAACAAGCAAAGGCAAAAAAGTAAGAAATTAACGCAGCCTAGGGACACCAAAGGTGGTAATAATGCGTTGCCAACCTGAGACCGGGAGGTTGTGCCTCGAGCAAAAGTAAGATTTCCGGCTACCTTATCCTCCGAACCGGAATACGTCAACGGCAAGCACTGAGGCTACGGTGACAGGAATAGATAAGGCAGTGGTGCTAATCCGGGCGAGTTGTTGCGAAACTCTACCACCTAATCAGATGTCACGGTGTTAGTGACGGGAAGCCTATGGTCGCCTTTTACGAGCTGCCTAGCAGGAAGGCTCCTGCTAGGCAGCTTTTGATTGATTGATTAAATGATCTATTCTGCAAATGCGAGAAAAAACGAGGCTTTGACTATAAGATTAGGTACAAAAGAACTCATACAGTATTGGAAATTGGAATCGAGTATGTCATTTTAGGTACTAATGGACACAATACTGGCGAAATATTAACATTTAATTAATAGTACCTAAACAATAAACTATTTCATTTTCCCCGTGTTGATCCGGGCTCCTTTGTAGAATAGACCATCTGCCTTCCTGTGCCAGGCAGCTCGTAAAAGGCGAGCATAGGCTTTCCGTCACTAGCACCGTGACATCTGACTCACCCGGATCGGTACCACCGCCTTACCTATTCCTGCCGCCATAACGTCATGACGTGTTCCGGTTCGGAGGGTAAGGTAGCCGGTTAACTTACTTTTGTTTAAGGCCTAACATCCCGGCCTCTGGTTGGCAACGCACCATTAACACCTTTGGTGTCTCTAGGCGGCGTGAATTTCTTACTATTAGAAAATCCGTCTGCCTGTTTGCCTTCCAATGTTATAAAAAAAATATGTTGAATTAACTTGTATAATTAAATGTTAATAATTCGTTAAAACTGTGTTTAAAAGTAACTAAAATTACAAATATGATTTCAATCTCTAATTCGCATGGTATCGAAATTCAAGAGTAACCCTACTGTGCGATCTGTCTGGTTTATGGTACTTTTACTTTATTTTTATTCGTCTCTGTGTGGTCTCGCGGTCCGGGTGTTGGACTTGACTTCATGAGGTCCCGGGTTCGATTTCCGGGTCGGGCAACATAAAAAATGTGGTTTTTCCAATTTTCTAAATAAAAAATGTTGCTCGGGATTGGATGAGTGCCCGGTTGGGGAAAGGCTTGCCACCTTTTACTTTGTGGGACTTAGGTAGTGTCTTCAGCAAGTCTTGGGTGCCCTGGTTGTGCCTCTGCCTAACCCTTCGGGGATATGGGCGTGAAGATACTTACTTGCGTACTTTTACTTTATTTAATATTATCGCCTCTGTAGTCTAGTGGTTCGGTGTTGGCGTTTCCTAAGGTTCCAAGTTCCATGCCTGTGTTGGGCAAATTAAAAAGTCTTTTACAATTTTCTAATAATAAAATAAAGCTGTAGCCCCCACTTAAATTATATGAGATTTAGCTAAGAACCATCTCGATCGCTACAGGTTTAAAAAAAACCTCAACCAAAACGGTCCATCCGCTTGTTCATCAAAAGTTATGATGCCACAAATACACAACACACGAATACGTCGAACTTATAACACCCCTCTTTTTAAGTTGGAAGTAGAACAACATAGTTTTCCGGGATCATATAAATATCTGGGTGGCAATAACTTGGCCATCACATTGTGGAACCTACAGGACCTTGGGATCCCTTTCCTTTTAAAATAAAATATAGAAAAACATTCCATGAATCCACTGTTGCTTTGTATGAAAAAAACGTGATATTGCTGACGTATTTAACCTTGTATACTATACATGGACCCTTAACCACAATATCTTCGAAGAGCTAGGTAGTGGCACAACCAGAACACCCACGACTAGCCAAAGACACTAAGTCCCGCAATGTGATAGGTGGCAAGCCTATCGCCAACCAGGCACATATTCAATCCCGGGAACCGTTATTTTTATTAGAAAATTGAATATACACATTTCCTATTTTTAGTTGGTCGATTCGGGGATTTCGGGAATTTCGCATTTATAGTATTAGCTGTTGCCCGCGGCGTTGCTCGCGGCGTTACCTTCATAGTTAATGATCCTACAGAATCATTTTTTCAACATAAAAACTACCCTATGTGTTAATCCAAGCTGCTCTCTATGATTGTGCTAGTTTCATACAACTCGGTTCAGCAAATTTTGCGGTGAGAAGTTACAAACATACAAACTTTCACATTTATAATATTATTAGGATTACATTCGTATTCTGAAACATGTGTGACCTAGGTGCTGGCAGGCGGCCATATTTGAATGGCAACTGACAGAACCATCCCAGATAGCCATGACCGAACCACTTAAGGGCGCAACATTGACATTATACACTTCTGCGAATTCAACTTTATAATTTATCCTTTATTTATCAAGTTGCCATAAAAGAATTAAAAAAACAAACAGAAATATCGGAAAGTTCTCGATAGATGTTAAATTTAAGTACAAACTTTGGTTTTACTCCTAATCGCCTCTGTAGTACTTTAGCGGTCCGGCGTCGGACTTGACTACTTGAGGGTACCGAGTTCAATGACCGGGTCGGGCAACAAAAAAAATAGAAAATGTGTATTTTTAATTTTTCAATATCAATAACGTCGCCCGGAATTGAATATGTGCCTGGTTGGCGATAGCTTACTGCCTATCTTATGATATAGGTACATACCCTAGATATGAGCGTGAGCCGTGAAGATAAGTCTTAGGGTTTTTTTTATTTAATTCTTTATTGCTCACAAATTTTTCACAAAATGGACAGTGATAAATAGAAATTCACAAAAGGTGGTCTTATCTCTAGGTGTACATATTTCTTTCAGCCAACAAAAAAAATATAATCTGTGGAATCAACAAATGTGAATAACCTTAAAATAATAGTACTAGGAATAAGAATCAGAAATTATAAAACAATAATATATCTGTATAAATAAAAAACCTAATGATCAAAATTACGTGAGTGTTTTCACATTCACTAACAGCTAATATTAATAACCTATCTAAGATAAGAGATCGTACTATTTTAGATCAGTTGCCAAGTAGGTGTTATTTTTAAAAAATTAACAAAAATATCTTAGCTACAAAATTGTAGAAGGCCTATAAAGAAAAGCCTTCTAGGTTTATCTGAAGATATATTATTAATATTGGCGGCAGATATATTTTTATAAAAGTCGGGCTTGTGTATCACCTGATGGACAACTATTACTGGTAACACCACTAATTCGAGGAATATCATAGACGCGTTGCCAACTTATTAAAAAGTTATAAGTTCTTTCCTTGAGTTTAAGTCGTACCGATTTAGAAATACCGCTGTTGGGTTCCTCAGACTCTTGACACCATCCTCGGATAATAATTGGACGATTTTTTATGCAATTTCAACCTAGGTTATCCAAGCTACCTATAATCCATTCACATAGTATATCTATTTTGTCAATCTTTCGTCCGCCATTATTTCCACTTGACCGAACTAACGGAGCATGCCCTTTCCCATTTTAACACCAACACTTAATCAGCAATACAATTAACAAATGCCCTCTATGCCTATTATTATGCATACTAAGTGTAAAAGGAAATGCACAAATGACCGGAAGCATAGTAAAATTGACCGTGGCGTAAAATAGCCAAGAGTAACTGGACCGAATATTTTCCTCCCACCTAGTGGGTTCACTTACTAATTATGGTTGACATCCGCTTCCGACTCCAGCTTGCTTTTCCGTTCGTCACTTTTGACAAACCTATTGTTCCGCTCTCTATTGTGGCAAAACATTTGAAAAGCTTTGAATATTCAATTTGGATTCATAGATAACCGCTTAATTGATGATTAATTAAGGTTATTTTAATAACTTCAGCTAGTCGCAGGTGTTGTGCCTCTGTCTTCCTCGGGAATATGGACGTGAAGATATTTATTTTGATAATTAAACAAACGAGAAAGCTTTTATTTGGCTTTTAATGAAAATGTATGTAAAGGTTGCTCATAAAAATCTGACATGATAACTTCGTATATAAGTCTGATCAACAAAAGTAAATTTTTAACCGACTCTCGAAAAGAGGAAGTTATCAATGCGACTCTATGATTTTTTGTATGATTGTTACGCGATTACGATTTTGATAAAGATTATTTTGGAAACAAGGGCATGGTTCCGGAATCTCATTGATTTTATTATGATGCAACTGTGTTTTTTTTTTTAAATAAAAGAGACGATTTTGTTGTGCCAATCCGGTTTTTGATGATTATCTTGTTTACGCGATAAGAGGATTCAAGATTTCTGTAATATAAAGAACTAAATAACTTCCAAAATTATACAGACCCACTAAATCGGCGACTTCAAAAGATATTCAATGGAGTGTTGCATCTTGATGTAAAAGTATATCACACTAAACTCACTATCTGATGGTTAGTCGTTGAATACAAATCTACAACCTCGCCCGAATTTCGTATGCATTCAAATGCACGACTTTAGAGCATTAAAACTGCAAAAAAACGACTGGAATTACTTTTCGTACCACGTCGACATTTTGCAATTGTTTTTTCAAAATGTAGCTAAGGATTCCGAGATGGCCCTGTAAAAAATTTATCAACATCGAAATTAATAAAAAAGTATCCCATCGAAAATAAATCACGATTCAAGATCTACCATTCCAAAAAAATAACCATAAAATTGGTTTCTTACTGGCTAAGTAGTCTCCTAACAAACACTTAAAAAATTAAGACAATACAATTTAATTGCTAATCTCCTCTTTTTGGACTCAGTTAAAAAAACGATATGATTCCCTCCCCGAGTGGTGCCATAGCTCAAAGCTTCCGCTTGGTGCTATTTTTAGGTTATTTTTTATAGTCAGTGGTCACGAACGTACGAATATCAAATACTTTATCATAATAAATCATTTGAAATGGCGATTTTGTTCATCAACTACGTTTTATCATGTATCTTCACGCATATCCCAGAAGAGGTATGCAGAGACACAACCAGGGCACCCATGACTAGCCGAAGATACTAAATCCAACTATGTGATAGATGGCCTATCGCCAAGTGGGCACATATCCAATCCCGGGCAACATTTATCCTTTGTGGTCTAGCGGTCCAGGTGTTGGACTTGACTGCATGAGGTCCCGGGTTCGATTCCTGGGTCGGGCAACAGAAAGAAAATTCGGTTTTTCCAATTTTCTAATAAAACAAATGTTGCTCGAGACTGGATAACAGATAGATTTGCCACCTATCACATTGTGGGACTTACTGTCTTCGGCTAGTCGTGGATGCCCTGGTTGTGCCTCTGCCTACTACGTCGGGGATATGGGTGTGAAGATACTTTACTCATTTTCCATTTTTTTGTGCTGTCCGACCCGGAGACCAAACCGGGACCACAAGAAGTCAAGTCCGATGTCGGACCGCTAGACCACAGAGGCGATCATTTTTAGAGGAGGCTTATTTTTTATCTATATTTAAACCTTTTCTTTCCTTTTGTCGCAGAATCATGGGTGAACTCGGCTCAAGACTCGGCTTGAATGAACTTTCCGGTGGTGCTGTTGGTATCAGCAAAGCGTTATTAGCTGAGTTTATTGGTAAGTAAAATAATAACATTTACCTTCTTATTAATAGACACGGAGTAAAGTACTCCAAGGTTCAACCTCGTATTATTACAATATAGACTATAAAATCCACTTAATTTTACTCCTACCTTAGTTCACGTTTGTTAATAAGAGGGCTAGGATTACAAGGACCCGAATGGTAAGTGTGGACAATTCAGACTATATTTATTTTCATTCATTTCATTCAATCAATTGCAGAAGTTTGCATTCTCATTTATTTCAATGGTTGGAATAAGTTACACGATATATTTGATCGACCTTTTCGAAGTTAAAGACAAATATTTACGTAGTATTACAAATCTTTACTAATATTATAAATGCAAAAATCTGTCTTTCAGTTGCTCTTTTACGATTAAGCCCTGGATCGATTGTAATGAAATCTGATATGCATATAGGAAAAGACTAGAGTACAAACGTAGGCATTTTTTTTGAATCCATGCCTAGAGACTATTATGAAGATGAAAGTTATTTTTAATTTAGAACTTGCCCTGTGCTAGGGTTAAATTTCTACAATTTCTCCTTTCTTTTACCGTTTACCGTTTTTCGCAAACAGGATATGAATGCTAAGTAGCTCAAATGTTTAGAGCATTCGTCGGCTTGAGATGAAAGGATATAGTTTAAAAACCTGTCTGGGGCGAATTTTTGTTTTTCTTTAAAATTTGTAAAGGCGAAAGTTTGTATGAAAATCTATTCCGCTGACGAATTCGCTTGTAAACAGCTAGTCTCAAGTAAAATATTTGTGATTCCTCAATTCATTCCCCCTTGTCATTTTATAAATAAACTGAGCAATTCTAATCAGATGCTTCAGTAAATAATTATAATAGGGGAGCCCAAGAAGGAATATTTACAGAAGCTCAAGCAAGTCAGATTAAGATATGGAATACAGATAATGGTTGACCACCTTCATTATATATCAAACCTCTAATTAGATGCAGACGTGTAGGGTATCTGTCTATTTTTTTGTTCGAAAATATACTCGAGCATGTCAAATTATAGTACGGTGGGCTTATTGCATGCCAATAAGACTATGCTTAATATTTCTCATAATTTAGATAAGACGCCCGGGATTGAAAGCAGTCATAAATACAAAACCAAGTCGTCTATATTTATTGTCCATTACGAAAAACTGTCTGATTGACATTAGAGACACATTAGGCACATACATTATTCATATTTGATGAGCTCGCCTATGATCAACCGATCGCAATAGTTTTTTAGCTTCTAAACGCTCAACGCAGCGCTAATAAATTTCACTTAATCTTTTTACTCTTCACTATTTAATGGACAAAGCCCACTAGGTCCCCAAAATGCTGGAATTACTTCACATTTAGCATCGCAGGCTCCCCGAATGTTATGTAAATTCAAGCAGTTCCAAATAAAAACTTTTTTGTGATTTTGGAAGGCAAACAAGCAGACGGATTTCCTGATGGTAAGAGATACACGCCGCCCATAGACACAAAAGGTGGTAATGGTGTGTTACCAACCTGAGGCCGGAAAGTTAGGCCTCGAGCAAAAGTAAGTTTACTACTTTATCCTCCTAACTGGAACACGTCAACGACAGTTACTGACGGCGGAAGGCAGTGGTACTAATCCGGGCGACTCGCTGCTAAACTCTACCGCCTAATCAGATGTCACTGTGTCAGTGACGGTAAGCCTATGCTCGCCTTTTACGAGCTGCCTGGTGGGAAGGCAGATGGTCTATTCTGCAAGGGCGCCCCGACAACACACGCCTCGAGGTCGAGGTCGATTTTAAGCCTAATTAAAAAACATTGAGAACAAAAACATTAATTACTCCCCATTTATCATCTATCTTCTATTTATACATATATAAATAAAAACCAATTGCTATTCGTTAGTCTCGCTAAAACTCGAAATCTGCAGGATTCGGTTTTGAACTATCAGTGGAAGTCTAGGGAAGGTTTCAAAGATAAGGAAAAAGAAACTAGGAAAAACAACATTTCAAGTTTTCCCATTCAAATAGAACTGGTATACGAAGTTCGCAGGGACAGCTTGTTAAAGATAATTTTCACATTTTTTGGTTACAGGAAACCTGCTTCTGAACCTGTTTGGATGTGGTGCGTGCATCAATGTCACTCAAGGAACTGAAGCTGCTCCGAACATCGTCCTTATTGCTCTGGCCTTCGGTTTAGCCGTTTTTGCTGCTGTCTCTGTAAGTCTTCCTCAAATATTAAATTACTAGACTAATTACAAGAAAGTTATCCATTCGCAAAATAAGCGTGTAAATATCACGTACTTATTACTTTTCCTGTTGGTCCAAAAATGGCCTAATTGCTTTAAGGCCCACAGCTCTCAAAATCTAGATCATATTCAAGTGCGAACTTGCTGAAAACGACAGGCACTTTAGACAAGAGGTCACAAGCCGCTTGTAACCAGCGACTCCCCGCGACTTTGACCAGGTCATCAGTCCACCGGGTGGGAGGTCGTCCAATACCACGTCCTCCGGTGCGGGGCCGCCACTCGAGAACCTTTCTTCCCCAGCGGTTGTCGGTTCTGCGAGCAATGTGGCCTGCCCATTGCCACTTCAGCTTGCTAACTCTCTGAACTATTTGATATTTTCCATCGTCGGCGCTTGGTAAAACTTCCAAATATTCATATTTTTAAATGAAGAAACACTTGTACTGTTTTACGTATCACTTATTCTTTATTATTTTATAAATAGCCTACCGGTTTCGCTTTTTACAGTATCATCAGGGCTAGAACTTAAATTACTGAACAATATTTTTGAATAATAAACATAAATTAATTTCATAGTGGGTAGATACAAAAAAACTTAATGCGTTATACGAGGGTCAAACTGAAAGTTCTTAGAAAATCAAAAACTAAGCATTCTAGCAAGTTATTAGTTTTATTATAACTTTTCAAAATAGCGTCCATTTACATCAAT
>NJDD01007689.1:37118-47464 GCA_002245505.1 Calephelis nemesis | reverse complement strand
AAAATTATTTATTTGCGGAAATATGTGTGTAAATGAGATGTTACAAAAATATTTAAGTATATCAACATATTCTACCATAATTTGGTGTGCAAATATTTTAACATTTATTTATAAAAAATATTATTTAATTACATATGCTTTAACTTTTAAGCCAATCATTTATATTTATAACTAATTTAATTATTTATTACCAAAACATTTGAAAACTATAATTAAATTTAACCCTGACTACCGTAAACTACCACCGTTTCCAAACCTAGCCAGACAGGAGAAGAAACGGCGAAACAAACTCCTCGGCAACCATCACTTTCGTTATATTTGGTTAATAATTAGATTTTAGATTATCAGGAGTTTGGTTGTATATACGAATGGACATGCAGTAAACATTATTTTTATAAATATTAAGTTTTTGGTTCAAATATATTATTTGTGGAATATGGGACATTAAATTCCAAAGAAAAACATATGGGATGGGGAATGGGATGGTTTATATTTCACAATTTTTAGACCCTTGGATGATAAAAAAACCTTGACATGGAGACGCAACTAGAGATATTTTGTCTTCTGTTGTAAGTACAAAGGTTCTCTGTTGTATAAAGGTTTTATATTACCTTGTTTTCTTATAGGTGTGTGACCCGAATAAACCTGACAGCAAAGCGACTGCTCCCCTCGCGATCGGCCTTACTGTGACCCTCGGCCATCTTCTAGCAGTCGACTACACCGGCTCTGCGATGAACCCAGCTCGGTCCTTCGGTTCAGCTTTGGTTGCCAGCGAATGGGCTGATCATTGGGTAAGTTTTTTTTTTACTTAATATTTGATCTGAGAATCTTTCGTACCACCTGACATTGAGAACTTATTACAGTATATTACGGGAATAATTAAGGTATTATCCCAATTTTTTTTCTAGAAAATAATTTACCTTGGCCATAACGAAGTACAAGTAAGAACATGTATAAAATTTTCCAAATTAGTCGAGAAGTGTTATTGTGAGTTTAGGCGCCATCGAGAGAAAAGATTGTCGCAGTTTTTTCATAATTATTGAATTTCGTGTTTATATTAAGTGAAATTAGTCAATTCTGGTGGCATTTTGTACAATTTTTATTCAGTGAAAGTGCACAAATAAAATATAATGAAGAAATCAGCGTATCGTGTATTTCCTCGTTGCCGCCAAATCTCACTATATGAGCTTGAGTAATGAGGGTGGTCTCACATGATTTATTGACGAGTTGTGGACTAATTTTGAATAAATGAAACCTGATTTTGGTAAATCGGTTAACTTGTTTGAAATTTCTACTTGACTAATGGCAAAATGCTAACGCGAATGCCAAAAACAAAAGAAAGAAAGAAAGAGTTATTGTAATTTCCATGGTGCTAAATTTCCATATTTAAAAGCAATGCCATGCAGGCACACGTCATAAGTCTTTCTTTGCTAACAATTAGTATGTGTCAATATTAAAATAATATTGATAATTAATAAGATTCTTTTAAGAGCTTATGGTTAGCAACACATAAAATACCTGTAATAAGCCATAAATGTATAAGTACAGTCGGATGCGGTTGTAATCGTCACATTACACATTGGTCTGTGATGTTGGACCAATAGTCAGAGGGGGTTTGTTAGTTAGCATGCACTGAGAATGGATATCCAGATATGTTGGCCCACTATACCTACATATATACGACTTGCAATTGCCAAAAATATATTTTGTTGACCGCTGTTCGTGTACACTAGGGATGTGACTTGGCACTGGGAAAATCGGTTTTATGTTAATCGTTTTTTATTTTTACCAAATAATCTTTTTACCTTTATCAATTTTACAAAAATCGGTATTTTGTCCAATTAATTAAAACTATATCTCAATTCAATTCTTCCACAATTATCTGGCACTAGAGCAAGTAGTTTTACTATAGGGCCGCTATTGAAACATCGAAATATCATTTAAAATAATGGAAGAAATAACCTATTTAGAAATTTAAACCTGCGACTTAAAAATCTATTTAGAGAAAATAGATTATTTTTCTAATAATCCTTGAATAAAATTCGATATTTTTGAAACAATAATCGGTTTTTTGAACAATCGATTATTTCTTCACATCTTTAGCTTACACTACATGCTGGCTATTATATAAATGATAGGTACCTATATATTATATATATGACATTTGCTTGCGTTCTAAGTTATCTATACATTGTACCTCGTGGGTTCGCGTTAGATATCAATGAATAGGCACACATAACATGACAATGTGTCGGCGACCTCAAAAAGTTAATAAACAAAATATGAAAATATTAAGAACAATGAATAAAAAATCCCAAGCGACAGTTAAAACCCATGTAAATGTCGAATTATATTTAACTGATACTATTATACTAAATAATTATTATAAATTCAGGCAAACAGAATCTAATTATAATTTTAAACAATTTATAATACACATAAAGACTACAAAAAAATGGTAACATATAGAGCCATCTAGTGTTGAGTAGTTACAACTTATTTTGTAAAATACTGAAACGACTAAAGAAAAAGCATATTCTATACTAATATTACTAATATAATAAATGTGAAAGTCTTTATGACTGTTTGTCTGTCTGTTACGCTTTGAACGACTCTGAGACGACTTTAACTAAATTTGATAGAAGAAGGCGTTACTTTGCGGAAATCCATACTTAAATCTAAATAAAATTATTTAATTTGCAAATCGACTGCACTCCACGAAGGTCGAGCAGATACAGTATCTGCTCGACCTTCGTGGAGTGCAGTCGATTTCTCCTGATGATGCTTCGGTTACGAAGCGAAACGTACGTTGAGTTTTTAGTAGTATGTGTATTGTTGGTGCTAATTAAAACAGTTTAGTGGTGTGTATTGTGTGGAGCTGGATATATTTGGGAGTTTTAGCTTCCGGTAAGTCCAATTCATTCTTAGCGCACTATTTTGTCTGTTTTGTTACTCCATAATACGTATACACATTTTTAGCGGAAAATTTGCAAATTAAATAATTTTATTTAGAATTAACTAAATTTGCAATTGGCAATTTACAATATGCATAAAATTAAAAACCAAACAAAGAAAGAGTATTTTTATTTTTTAAAACTCAGAAAGGACTATTAATTGACATGATAGGGATAGTAGAAGATCCGAACCCACATCGACTTACACCGAGCTGATAAAAAAATAAAACATATTTTGTAATTCATTTATTATATTAGAAACCACGTTAAAAATGAGTAGCCTAGCCTTGAAAGAACATTTTAAATTATTTTAAAAAAAAATATTATTATGTGTTTTTTTGTTCGCAATAAAAAAATATATTTTTTAATCTATCGTCCATTCATGTCAAAGTAACTGGCATCGACATATCTACGACAATGCGTTTTAAAGTTTAAAGCAGTCTAGCGAAATTAAAAACAAAAAAAAAACTTTGCGTCGTAAATAATGGGGGATATTGTTATCTCACTCCCTCTTTGCGGTTTCTCTTTTCCTCAAAGACATTTATGCCCTTTGAATATGTAGTTCTCTTACTAGTCTGTGGTTCTTTTATGGACAGTTACTTTACTCTTTGGTCTGTGGTCATTTGGTGGGAAAAGTTGAATGTCATAACAATGTGTTTTAGTTAGAAATTTAGAAATATTCATAAAATACCAGATTGTTGAGCTTTTCGTGATTGTATGTTTTAAGTAACTTTCAATAAATTTGTTTATTTCGTGCGAAATATGTAAATATCGAACGTGTCGACTGAACAAAGAAAAAGAAGATTTATGGCAAAATTTCCGTTGAATGAATCCCGGTAAGCAATAAATTGTATTATTTTTTTATGTTATAACTATAATATAATGTAAAACACGCCATTTATAATGAATTTTCTTGTTTCGTTTTGTTCAAAACATAATTTGTATTGTGTAGTAGTGATGTACGTCCATTATCGATAAACAATGTTATACTCGTTACAAGTTTTTTTATTTATTTATAACACATACGTAATAAAGTAATTTTTTCCATTTTTGACACGCAGTACACTACACAGACCTACATTAAGTGTTGACTAGTGTTGTTAGCAGCGCTTCGTCTTCCATTTAATAATTTTAAATTATTTTCACTTTAGATAATTACAATTAACTAATAAACGTGATAAAGTGTGTTTTGTGTGAACACGTACATCAGTTCACTATAATTTATCTTTACGAACTTTTCTCTTACTTCGGGACTGAAACTTTTTAAACAATAGAAAATTATGCTTTTGATTTCTTTAGAGTTAAAAAAAATTATGTCTAAACATAATTGAACGAAAAGGATTGTAATGACGAATAATTACTGATTTATTTCTTTTTCATGAATAATTATTCAACTTCGTTTATTTGGTTGTAGCAATTTATTGTGAAATATGTACTAACATGTTTTCAGATGCCGACAGTGGGTTAAGGCAGTGGGAAATAATTCAAAAGGAAAGACTTTAATGTGAATCAAAGTCGGCGAAGATGTCTGCAGTACCATCATTGAATTTATGTAGGTACTAATCCGATTCCTGACGAGTTATTGTCAGAATTTCCCTGTCACATTCATGTCACACATATAACAGCCGCTAAAGATTTTGAAAAATTGCAGACACAATAAATCGGTCGCTGGAACAAGTTACACGGGTAATATTATTAATATATCTTCACGCCTATATCTCCGAAGAGGCACAGGCACAACAAAGGCAATGACTAGCCGAAGACACTAACAATGTGATAGGTGGCAAGCCTATCGCCAGCCAGGCAATATATCCGATCCCGAGCAACAACAAGTTGAACTTTTTTTATTATTAACCTAAAATTTTCTTCAAAACAATAATATTTGACCTTATAATTTTGCTACTTGCTTTTTTATCTTAATTTTTTACAGGGAATTATGAACCAAGCTTAAAGCTATCAAATCAAAGACTAAGTGTCAAAACATTTTTAATTACAACAACTTAAAAGAATACAAACACGTTTTGGTAAATGTTGCACAGCCTTTTTTTAGCAATAGAGTGAAAAAGCACGAAACCTTTCTGATGGTAACAAACAATTGTAGCTTTAGGTATAATTGCGTCACTGTCCTGTTGTAAAGGGCTACTCCACCTTTTAGATTAAAACACAATTGTGTTTGGCACCGACGTTATTGCGACAGGACTGGATAAGGTGTTAAATCCTCACTCAAGCAAATTAATAACAGGGTAAATTAAATTTATGTTACAGTCTGTATAACAGAGTAATAAAGATGATAATTTAAGTTTCAAGCTTGGAGTACGTTAGTTCACATTTTTTAATAAGAGGGCTAGAGATTTTGTAAACTTTGAGATTTTAAGGTTATGCTTACCTTTTATGAGCTTAATATGCTTATCAGAATGACAACCTATTATATTTAAATATCCCAGACCAACACGAGACAAGTTTGTATATATATTAAGAAAATTAAATTAAAAATCTTTACACTTTACAATTACTATTAATATTTTTATTAAATGTACACAATATATTACAATAATCAGTTTATCTTTATTTCTTTGTTAATAAAAAAATATGCACGGTAAAAAGTCTTTTATTTTCCTTTTGTCCTTTTGTGTTCATGTTTGTCCAACGTGGCATTTGTTTACTATTTCTAATTTATTGATTTATTTATTTTTTGATCTGATCTAATAGGGATAAAATAAATTTGTATTGGTTTAATTTTTATATACCACCAGTACCTATGGCCTGTATTTTATCGATATCGATAAAAATGAATATATTGCCCAGTAGCTGTATTTTGTCTGTGAGATTCGTACTTTCGTGAAAACTGACATTTACGTGACGTTTTGTCGGTAACGTAGTGTGATGTAAAGTGATTGTTTTTTTAAAGTACTAAGTCCCGTCTCTTAAAACGTAGTGATTATATTCTCTTTGGTTTAAAGTAGGGATAAAATTTTCTTTTTATCCTGAAAAAAAAATCGCTTATTGATAAATGAAAAAAGGAAAGGATATTTTAGGAACCTCTTTTTATCATATTTTCCGTTATACTAAATTTATTATTAAGCAGGATGCATCCTATTATAAGCTCGGTGTCTGTCGATCTAGACTTAGACCAGAGTGCTGATTTTATGTGTCTCATGCCCGATTTCACCAAGAGCCCCTACATTTAGGGGACCTTTTAACGTGTTTTAGGGGACTGTTTTATATGGAAACAGTCCCATAAGTAATGTTAAAAGGTCCCCTAAAGTATAGGGGCTCTTGGTGAAATCGGGCATCAGTTGCCGACTCAAAATGGAAAAGTGTACATCAAATGACGTCATTTGTGTTTGCTATCTCTTTTGTATTTTTTTTATGACATTGGAAGGCCAACAAACAGACGGATTTCCTGATGGTAAGAAATTCCCGCCGCCTAGGGACACCAAAGGTGGTAATGGTGCGTTGCCAACCAGAGGCCGGGATGTTAGGCCTTGAGCAAAAGTAAGTTTACCGGCTACCTTACCCTCCAAACCGGAACACGTCATGAGTTATGGCGGCAGGAATAGGTAAGGCGGTGGTAACAATCCGGGTGAACCGCTGCGAAACTCTACCACCTAGTCGAATTTCTGTTGGTCACTGGAGATAGCAAATATAAAACACGTCATTTGACAGCTAGTCGATGTACACTTTTCCATTTTAGTTGGCAACTGAGATACATAATCAGCGCCCAGGTATCTCCTAAAAAATTTTAAAGCAAAAAAGCTTTAGAGCATAAGCATATTATGCTTCACGGGGTAGGTACCTGTTTTACTTCAGATTATATGTTTCAAATTAGTTATTACAAATCAATAAATGTTAACAACGTGTTATACAAGTTTTCGCCAATTCACTTTTTAATTTTCGTTGCAGGTTTACTGGGCAGGACCAGTAGCCGGAGGAGTAGCAGCAGCGTTATTGTACGTACACGGGTTCTCAGCTCCCCCCGTGGTTGAGGTCACCAGGTACCGACCAGTCGCTGGTGATGAGAAGGAGGTAATTTACAAAGTCATATCGTAAATCTAACTAAATCTCCATGTTTCTGCTCTCGGGAAGAATATATCGTTTCCCTGAAAAAATATATCGTTTTTCTTTCGACCATAGATTATGTTTCAATAATTTATAATCCGTCTCTTATTTGCTCGATTATTCTAACTCAATGCTATTCTTTCAAGCCTTTACTTATTGTTTTTAAATTTGACTTTTTTTCGACTCGATTCAATTTCTTTACTTCAAATAATGTCCTCATAACTACCTTTAACCACCTACTGCTCTGGTACAACTAGTGCACCCACCTTAAATCTATTAACAGTTCGAAGCTATTCAGTGTTTTTTGCCCTACAAACTGCTAAACACTTAAATGACTTAGGGGAAGTCGATTTTTATTGACTTCACGTAATCTTGTTACAAAACAGATATCTTTTAAGTTTTTTTTTTAACAATGGTCAATTTATTTCCAAGCGTACTGGACGTCAAGCTCCCACAGCATGGACAGTGGAACACAGCGTAAGAGTGTAAACTAGACATTATTAATAATTACTTAAAATTAAAAAAAAGTATCTTCACGCTCATATCCCGGAAGGGGTAAGCAGAAGCACAACCAGGGCACCCACGTCTAACAGTAGATACTAAGTTGCCTGGTAGGAATGCAGATGGTCTATTTCGCAAAGGAGCCCGGACCAATACCAACCACCAACCATTGTATTTGTATTGTATTTGTAAAGCAAATATATCTTTACTACAAAAATCGAAAGATGTGTGTTATGTCAATAGTCTCCGTAACCGGCGTGTTTGTATGAAAAGGGTAATGAATGTGAAGAAAGCCAGGCAGGTTTGTCAGGGTCGTGAGGTCTGGCACTTGATACTAACTGATAAGCCCCGTAAGGGACTTGACGTGAAGATATGTATGGTATGTATGTGTGTTATGTAAGATAATGTTCGTTACACGGCAGAGGGCTCACTTTATGACACAAAAAGGAATAAACAATTGAATCTCTCATGCGTCAAACTGTGTGACGAAACGGCTTAGAATGTACGCAAAATCTTTGAATCTAAATTATATAACTACGCACTAGCGTCACATACTGGTTTCACACGTGTACAATTAACATGCATGTAAATATAATACTGCTATTTAACTTATGCGCTTCGGCTTTACACTTTTTACTCTTTCTACACTAATTTTTTTTATTTTTAATTTTGCTAACCTAATCTGAATTTGAGCGAAATGATTAATTAAGTAATAACACCACTATATAGATATCCTTAAAATATATTCGGATTTCCGAAGCTTGACGAATATAGCCGAAGCGCCTAATTTAAATAGTACTACTATATCACTTGATAACCTTTGAAAATATTACACAACATTATACAAAAAATAATACTGGCGAATTTTGTACCATACTGACCATTCAAGTAACATACCAACCGCAAAGCCACTTACAGGGTACAATCGTAACATTAAACCTATTACAATATACATGCAAAATTTTATCAAAATCCATTCAGACGTTCAGGCATAGACTGCACCAGTTACAAAACCATCAATTTGATCAGATTAGCATAAAAAGTGTATAGAAAAAAGCAAATGTGAAAGGAATGGATGGAATGTTATGGGAGGCTCCAGGCGGTGTCAGGTCTTTAAGGGGATGTTTTCGCAGCCCAACATCGTAAACAAGCATCTGGTTATATACCACAAGGTTTTCTGTGGTTTTGTAGCTCAAGAAAAAGCATTTGGTAGAGTCTTTGGTATATTTTGCTGAATTATAGACGGGTTTCGGCCACGCGCTGTGCAGCCTATATATTTAGATTGCAAAGCAAATGTGGGAGTGGACGGCAACATATCGCCTTGACTTGATGTTAAGATTGGCGTCATGCATTCAGCTTAGATTTGTTCATCTTCTATTTGGAAAAACGCCTCTACAATGAATGTGTGAATGTGTGGGTGACTGAGTGGTGAACTGCCCGCTTAGTGCACATGATGCTGTACTGTTAACCTCTACAGATACACAGATACAGATTGTCAAGAAAGAGGCTTGCATTTGAATTTAAAGAAAACCGAAGTGGTATTTGAAAGAAATGTAACCAGAAACGATGTAAGAGTTTTAGTCGACGATGTAGTGTTAGAATAATTGAATAAAATTGTATGTCTTGCTAGTGCTTTTTATGGCGGTATCAAGAGTCTCCGAAGCTAGGCAGGTATGCAGGGATCCTGATAACATACACATATCTTCACGCCAAGTCCCTTACGGGATAGGCAGAGAGTATTGAGCGCCAGACCTCACGATCCTGACATTTGGTACTAAATACTCTTTGCCTACCATGTTAGATACTTGAGGTGAAGATATGGATGTATGTGAGTGCGAAAAACAAATATAAGATATATGGTAGTTGGTACTCTTTTTAAAATACTCCAAAATTTATTTTCCAAATTTAGATCATAGTTTCGAGGTGCCCCGTGTTAATTTAAACCGGTTCATGATATTTTTGGTAATTTTTTTTACAGTATTATGTAGCTTAGTTCTCAGGGATCCTAAAAATATATACAGTTATATGTTTTTATTACTCAAAATAAAAGATATCGTCGTTTTTTCCGATTTCCCGCCATTTTCCCTCAAACTTGTAGACATTAAGTCGCCAAAATCGCTCTTGTGTGGACTGTAGTAGGCTGGATAATTCAAAACTATATATAGGATGTTAATAAAATTGATGTAGGAGAACGTGTAGTTTTCTTACTAACCTGTATGTAGGACCATCTTGCAATTATTAGCTATCTTGCGAAAAAAAAGATCAAATATTTATAATAATTATTACGCTTGTTATATATCACAATTATACTTGCAAATATAAACATTAAAAATATCTGAAATCAATTAATATACACAAAAGTGCAATTTTGTTATACTACCCAAACCCAAATATACATATCTATATTTCTCACGAAAATGGTTACTCTGTCGAAAATCGAACCCAGGCCTGGTAGGGAATAAAGTTTTAATAGAACTGTGTTTGGTCTATGATTGGAAATCGCTAACTTACAAAATCTCATCTTTAATTGCTTCGAAGTTAGCTCGTTTACATGTTTTCATCCATTGCATAGTTAAAATTTTAAATGCGAAAGTTTGTAAGAATGGATGGATGTTTGTTACTCTTTCACGCACAAATTACTGAATGGATTTAGATGAAACCTTACAGGCATATAGTTTATACATCGTAATACATAATGGTACGCGGGAAAAGCCGCAGCTAGGTATACTGACGTATACTAATTCCTGGATGTTTTTTACAGCTGAAGAGATTGGACGGCAAGGCTGACGACATGGCCTGAGAAGTGTTCCCGCGGCGTCGCCCGCGTTCCCC
>NJDD01007689.1:12919-37106 GCA_002245505.1 Calephelis nemesis | reverse complement strand
CGTCCCCAGCGACACGCGCCCGCGCCCCCCATCGCCACTACGTACTCTTTCTTACCGATAAATAATAGTTTTAAATCGCTTTCTCAAAACCTACATACTGTAAACCTCAATAAGGACTTCCATCTTTAGAAGGTTTTTGGGACACGATATAAATTACAATATGTCTTTTTCGCATAATCACAAATAATATTAACAAACTACATACCTAGTTTATTAATATTATTTGTGGTTATGCGAAATTTTATACAAAGAGTTATTTTATTTGAAATTGAGATTCTCATTGAAATAGGCGTAGATAGACACTCGTGGTCTCATCGCTGCACTCAGAGACGCTAATTATCTTTTAATTAATTATTAATTAATGCCTATAATCAACGAAACCTAATCCTTATGTAGGTATCATTCGTAGTTCGCTCAAAATAACGGAGTGTTACTCATTTTTTCGAAAAATGTTCAGAATTAACTGTGAATTAAATGTGCAACCGTTGCGTCATTAGCAATCTTATTAATAAGACAAAATAATACCATCCGTAATCAAAACTACTCGTTTCTTGAACATAGGAATCGAAATTTACTTAATGATATATTAAATGTTAATTGGCGTATCTGTGTGCGGCAGTTAGTTAGATATTTATGAACTGTCACTTACAGCGCGTATTTAATCTTCACAGAACATTAAACAAAATAAAAGATTTCATGACCGAAATAAAAAAAAAGTTTTACACAATTTAATATCTAATGTATGATACATCAAACCTTTGCCTGTTCATTTTTAAATTTAATGTAAATTGACATTTGTTATAAAATTATATTTAAACAATATAATATATCATATTTTGTTGACGAAATGAAAACAAACGAATTGATTTAATTTCAATTAATTAATTTTTTATATTTAAATACATTAACTCTAAAATTATGTAGTACCAGTATCCATGTAAATCTCATGATAATATTAAAAATATAATAATAAATTGATATTACTTCAATTTACATATTTTATTATTTTTTAATACATACCTATTGTCTCTAAAATTATGTATTACCAGTATCCATGTAGTATATACAATATACATTTCAAACATATCTGCCTTTTTGTCTTTTATGTATGCATATTTTTTTTGATGTAGGTAAGTAAATTTTACGATTACGCTTTAAAACAAATTTATAGTAGATGTATTTTATTACTATGTACATTAATCTAACTACTAAAACAAAATCTATCTATATACGAACTTATATCACTGCCTATACCATTATTAGCTACTTACAAAGATAACTTTTTAAAAATTGCACCTATGAATATACATAGTATCACAAATATTATATCAAATCACAAATATTATGACTCACTTCACACTTTTTTGAAGTGACATTTATCACTTTATCAATAATATTCACTTCCCTTGTATGCATAATTTCGTGTTCACATGTAAATAAAATCTACTATATTTTTTAATATTTAGATTGTAATTATGTAGGAAACACTATATTCACTAGGATTGCCAATCTTTTTTTTTGCACCAAGTACAACTTGTACACATATACATACAAATTTTTCTCTTTAATCACTATCTGTCGAAAAAAACCGCACCTAAATCCGTTTTGTAGTTTTAAATGTCTAATCATACTTGGTTACATACAGTGGAAAGCGAAAATCCTTAAACACATAAAAAATATATTATTTGGCAATCCTAGTTCATAAGATTTTTAATATTATACACATAACTATAGTAAGTTGCTTTATCTATGCACCAAATATAATAGTATTTTTGGTGCTCTTCAGAAATCAGTAACTTCATCAGATGATTTGTCTTCTAATTTAAAAATATGTAATAGTATTTAAGTGTGTTAAAATAATAATTCATTGTCCATAAAGTGGAAAGAACTTTGAATGTAATCAAAAATATTTACTATTTTGTAAAAATAAAATATATCACATATTTTGTAAAACTAGTAATAAGATTTTAATCTATTAAAATAAATTGTGTAATGGAAATCAAAATGTTTGTAATTTCTAATACCAAGTTTATTTTGGTGCTCCGAGTATGATTGAGTTATAAGTTCTGAGATGCTATTTTTAAATCATCGCCTAATTTAATATCATTCGTTATAAATATTCCTTTTAATGAAGAAGTAAATCCGAAAAATGTTTTTTTTAATTATGTACCTTCTGTCTATGACATAACATTGTTACTTGACATACTTACAGCAATTTCGCTGCTGATTAAAGGGGAATATTTACCATACATTATCAAAATAATTCCTGATAAATATCCCTTTTGATGAAGAAGTAGAACTGGAACCTGATTTTTTAAAATTCTTCTGTCTTTGAAATAACAGTGTTACTTGTTAGACAGCAATTTTGTTGCCGATTTAAGAGAAACATTTATCATTAATATTATCAAACCCACTCGATTATTATTCAGTAATTGTATGAGTTGTGTTTGAAAAAACAAGAGTTTATAAACACGGCTTATTAAAACTTTATTATTAGTAGTAATCATAGAAGTTAAGCCTTAATTTGTCATGCAGGATCAGCATGATTTCATTTACAAAACGTTTTGTTTCAATAGTCTTACATATTTAAAAATTTAAATAGTTCTAGTACATTATCATTATATCTAGCTCACTACAAAAAACATGTCAACGGTTTTATTCTAATTCGCGAATTAAAAGTTATCAATTGCTAAATTGTAATTTACGTTCGCAAAAACACCGAAGATTCGATTACACCGGTAAATTTTATTTTTAAATGTTTCGACTTTTTATACCGTTAACGTCATTTGACAAATTATGTTATCCACTTACCACTAGATGGTGTTAGAACACTAAAATACAAGAAGAATTATTTGCATGATCAAATTGTGTTAAACACACCCTTAACAACTCCGATCAATCGCGTAATATCCTTTGTGTAACTAATTAAGGGTTAAAGTCGCAATATATTTATCTCTATAAGGGCCACTTGCACGTTCCAGTGTTAAGAATTTAATAATCAGATAGCTTTTAACTAGGGTTAAATCCCGTTATGTTTCACAGTTAAACTCGTTATTAAAAACCCAAAAACGTGCAAGCAACCCTTAATAGCGTAATCTCGTTATATATTGCTACATACATTTAATACTCTTCATTTAAAAACAACAATGAGAAGTCATTGTTTATTTTAAACGTTAGGTAGTATTAGCTTTAAAAAATATTTCTAATGTCTTACTACTTTGTTCTATTTGATTTATTAACACTCGAACGATTATAAATAAAACAATCAATGTAAAACGACTTTATAAGCCAAAAATAGGTATACTACTAATTTTCAGTCACATGGCATGTTAAACCAGGATATATGATTTTTGGCGTAACTAATACTCTTACTGATGAAAAGGGCCACCTTCTTTATTTTTAAATTTTTATTTTCTTATTCCAACTTCTATAAAAATAAGAGTTTATTCGTGTGTGTCCAACTAATTTTTACTGTCATTAGTAATAAAATTGTACCGTGGCAAATTTGTATTATGCTTATAAGTACCTATCTATAATATATTAAATGAAAATAAAACACTTTTATTTAGATCTTTTATTTTTTTTTGTGTCACCTACTGCAACGACATAAAAGTTATCCTTTATGAAATTTTTAAAAATATTTGGAGCCTATGTATACATCCCTGCAGCTTACCTACCTACTATGTTCCCGAAACGTCATATAAAATAACAACAAATATAATAACTATACCCAGTGATAGGTAAGAATATTATGTCTTGTTCCATCAAGAATTTATATTAATTAATATCAAATCTTCAAAATGCTGAAGGAGTTCCAATCTGAAAGCGAAAAGCCTAGTTGTATACAATTTATTAACATAATATAAAAAAATCTTATCTTATCGTATTCTAGTTTTATACATACATACATATCTTCACGCCAAGTCCCTTACGGGGTAGGCAGAGAGTATCGAGTGCCAGACCTCACGATCCTGACAAACCTGTCTTGCTTCCTTCACATTCATTACCCTTTTCATACAAACACGCCGGTTTCGGAGACTCTTGACACCACCCTCGGATAATATCCGATTGATCTGATCGTGAAATGTCAGCCTTGGTCTCCCCGGGTACCTACATCCATCCACATTCGCATTGTATATCTGCTTTGTCAATCTTTCATCTGTCATTCTTTCCACATGCCCGAACCAGCGGAGCATGCCCTTTCGCATTTTACAATATATATAGACTCTATACTTGACGATTCGTATGACAACTACTAGAGGAGCCACTTTCCATACTTGACGATTTTAACATCGAGCCAAGTTTTTAAGTACTTGTTCTACGCTTTGGTACTAAGTAACAAAAATCCACCAATGCAATGCGGCCCAGCCCGCCTCAGTGTGCTTTGTAATGCGACTCGCCCCGACCCGACACGCTCCGCCCCGTCAACAGTAGGCGCTATCCTTTTATTAGTACAGATTCGAAGTAGGTATTAAACCAACGGCAAATTTCCTGTCGAAATTTCGAAACGGGAGTCCATAAAGGAAGTCTACATGGATGTGGCGTTTACGTTCAATTATACGACTTTTTAACTCCTTTTGTCGCGAATGTAAAAAAAAATATGAGAGTGAATTATTACGATACGCTAACACGTCCACAAATAAAAGCAACAATCTAAAATTTGCTGCTAAGTAGATAAAAGAAACAGTCTGAAGTTAGATCCTAAACTTTTTCATAAATTTTGTAAAAATGAACTACAAAGTACCTTGAACAATTGGTCTGTACCAACATAGTAATTTATTATTCTTGGATTGTTGCGCTAATGAAGTATAACTTCTAATCTTCGTAGATTACATGTGTACGTACATACATACACAGACTTTATTGTCATACTATGTCAGTCGTCATCTCTCACTCGATATTTATTAATTCACTATGTTTTGGTGCCATTGTGAAAGAATATGGCTATAGTAAAAGTGATTACGTTCAATTTTGTTCATTTTAGGTCCACAACCAAAATATTCAAGAAGAAGTTAGTGTATTGTGTCTTTCTCCGTTACCGCCAAATGAGCTTGAGTAAGGAGGCCACCGCGAAACTATAGATCCCGACGTAACATGCTATAATAACTTATGTCTATTTTAAATGAAACTGAAGAAGTGAATTGGAAAGAAAAAGAATTTATTAATATGGATGACATGGCAGTATAGCATACAGCCTGTCCCAAGAAAGGAAAAATAAAATTATCAAATATTGGCGAAAACGACCTAAGGGGGAAGGCGCGCTTTTCGGGAGTTCCATCCAATCCCGAAGATAAAAATGTGTAATATGTAAATTAATGAATGTGTAAATGTATACATGTGATTCTATAAGTAAATTAAGCTAGTGTAAGTTAGTAAGGAAAAGTTGAAGATTTGAGTGTTTTATCACGACAGAAAAGGCAGAGGCCTGAACAAGAAAGAAGATTTAAGACGAAACTAGTAAAAAAAAACAAAAATTAAGATACGAGTTTACATAATATAAAAAGAGAAAGAGGGAAAACAAAATGAGCCGTATAGAATCAAATGTGGCTATCTACCATTATTGGCAAAATTAAGTTATTTATTTGGCAACATAGCAAAGTTTGAATCAAAACCGTTTCGATATTGTTTACTGATCACAAATGGCTATATAATTTGTAAATCGTATCCAACATCGTGACATTTTCAAAAATGGCTATCATAATGTACCAGCCAATCACAGACGCGTATTCGGCAGTCTAAATAAATAGTTAAATTTTGTAGTTAGTTTCTAACGATTTTTTAAATGATTAAGTAATAAAAGCAACATAAATCAACGTAATTGTTTAAGATGGAAAGTCAATTAACCCCAGTAAATAATAAGTATGCAAGAAAACGACAGAGAAATCCAGAAAACTGGAAAGAAAATGAGGTGAGTACCTAGTTAGGGTTGACCAAAATATTTTTTTTGTGCCGCATTCATTCATTTATGCTGGCAAATAGACAGTTTGGTATTACAAAAAAGAAACCCAAAAAAGCACGAAATATTCCTGCACCCCGATGCAATAAGAAATTAAAGGTAAAACTACGACATTAGTTAATTTACGGGTAGTAGTACTGTAGTAAGTGATTAGAGACAAGAGTGGATATTGTTAAACCCGTAACGACTAACGAGTGCAAACGATTCGTTTTGGTGGCTGACGGCTCGATGAATCGAATGATCTACAAATTTAGATTTAAATTTAATTACTGTATTAGTTAAAAATCATTTAAGAAGCGTTTATTAATTTGGTTATCTATTGATTTCCTAAGATTTGGTTATTATTTTTTCCTAAGATTTCAATATTATTGATTTCTAAAGATTTAATTTTTTTTGGTTTCCAAAGATTTAATTCTTGTTGATTTTTAAAGTTTTATATTACTACTAATTATTAACGATTTAATTAATGTTGATATTCTTAGAGCATAATGTTAATACTAGTTTATCAGACTGTTTGAGATTTAATTGTGATAAAGCAGCTCCCAAAAGTTCATATAGCATCATATTATTTTATTTTTATTTAAAAACCATATAAAATGTTTCTTTCAAAATTTCGACAGCCCTAAGATTTATCGCCATCTTAAATTTCATGTCAGTTTCAAATATGGCTATTAGTGAAACACTTGGTATCAAATCCGGCCATTTCTGAAGGTTAGTATCAAGTACGGCTATTGTCAATAAAAAAACCTTAACAGTGGTTTATTCTTAAACTCCATCACAATATCTGCGTGTTGCTATGTAAGAAAAATAACCAAAGAGTATAATTATAGTTTATACATTATTCGTAAGTAGCACAGTTTAGGAAAAGATGTTTTTTTTAGATTACCAAAAGTTTGTTAAAGTGTAGATAGCCGCCTTTGATTACAGACGACTCAAATATTAATTAAACTAATTCATACATAGTCGTGGAAATTATGGCGCCATCATGAAAGAAGATGATTTTTATTCTTCATTATTCAAACTTTATAATTTGTGTATTTTTATAAAATGTTGTTTAAGAACATGATATAAAACAAAAAAAAATGACGGACAAACATAACATGAAAACTTCAAGGAATTACAAACTAAAAACGTATTCAAGGACTTAAATAACCTTTGAACTTAGTGTAGTAAAGGAAATGGCTGTTAAAACGGGGGGAAAACAAGATTAAACTAAAAACTGAATTTAGAATATGTAATTATCAAGAAAAAAAATATTAATACGGGGATGTAGCAGCATGGCCAAAAGGTTTCAGCCGATCCCAGAAAGGTACAAATTAACTTTAAAAAACATTGTATTGTTAAATGTCAATGTCAATTGTCATCCGAAATGTCATGTATCAGTTGTCAAAATACTCAATACCAATAGTTGTTTAGAAAAATTGTGAATTGTGATAAAATTGATCATGAACTTCCTAAAACGAGATCTGCTGTCGAAATGATACAGTTTTAAACTAATGATTATGTCGCTTTCTATAACATGAAAAATAACTCAAAGTTTAATAAATACATAGTCGGTATGGTAAACATTTGATACAGTTTATCACAATGTACTTTTACGAACGATTTTGCCTCTGGCTTGGGCACTTAAAATTGTCCCGGGTGATTTTAATGGTGTCAATAATATTATTTATAGTGCCTCTTGTAACCCACTATTATTTATCAAAAGTAAGTACATAAATTTGTAAAAAAATAAATAAAATGTAAAGTAGTCAGATAATACATATTTTATGAAGTTTCACTTGCATGCAATTTCAATTCAATTGTACCGATTTCTGTAAAATTTAAATAAAATGAGATTATTCACATTGAGGGAGTTTTTTATCAGCAGGACGTTGTAAGAAATCAGTAGAATTGTCATACTTGATAAACATCTGAATGTACGATATATAAAGTAAATAACACAGGCTCTTTTAAATTGCGCTGATTTCTGTAAAATTTTGATAGTATAGAGATTACTTACATTAAGTAAGTTCTTTCTCAGTGGCACCTTAAAACAAGTCAGTGGAATCATACCTATTCTCCTTCTGAGCGTAGGACTTTTATTATTATCCATAATAGATTCTAAAAGTTGGTGTCAATAGCACTATTGAGTAAGTAAAGTCAAGATATCAATATAGTTGATGATAATAATAATTAAGTTCAACTTAACATTCTAAAACAAATTGTTTTGGTAAACTAATGTTATTAGAATTTATTTTCTTTTTAACTCAGTTTGATAAATTTGAATGTCAAACCCAGCACCTCAATAAGTCACTCTGACCACAGAGGAGATGATTGAATTAATGCTTCTTAATTAATTCTAATTGTACAACATTTTTTTTATTCTAGTATGAATCATCAACATCTTTGGGAACAAACAAAATGCGCCACACACTTGAGGCTCTTAGTGATATCTCTACAATGAATGTAGTAGATCTCAAAGTAAGAATTGAGGAGATGCTGAGGATTAAGGTAATATTTTTTAATATTTGGCCACCCTCTGACTAGTGTACATACCTAACTACACCGATCAACCACGAGGCTCGGGTTCCATTACCAATGGGGGCAGGCATTTCTGTGATGAACATTTAGATGCCTGTATTTTTGGGTCTGGGTGTCTATTACATTTATTTAAATATTTCTATATAATATGCTTCCTTTGGTGTAACTTATCTACAAATATTTATTTATTTTATTTTTACTGAGAATTAGACAACTTTACTACAAAATTGACTACTGCAATAAAATAATTATGACACATATGGGGCTATTTTAATTTAAGGTTACTACACACACATAGCACTACAGATCATACAAATGTCTTAGCTTTGATTTCTATCAGGGGCAGGCATTTAAATAATAAGACCAAATATGTCTGTATTAATGATTCTGTCTTTTTTTTAATTTTAACCATTACTAATATGTGATATTTCTGTGTGTTATTATTGTTAACTAACACCCATAAAGTAGAAGTGTTGGTCTGAGTAGAATAAACCATATGACTCTCTGCCAGGCAGCTTGTAAAAAGGCAGTACAGGTAAACAAATTATTACCAACAAGACCACTGGTGTGAACTGAGAGAATCCATTGAGTTATCTACTCCTTTCGCCATAATGACTTTTTTTATGTTATAGAAAGGCAAACAAGCAGATGGATTTCCTGATGGTAAGAAATTCACGTCGCCTAGACACACCAAAGATGGTAATGGTGCGTTGCCAACCTTAGGTCAGGATGTATTAGGCCTCCAGCAAAAGTAAGTTTTCCGGCTACCTTACCCTCCGAACCGGAACATGTCATGACGTTATGGCGGCAGGAATAAGTAAGGCGGTGGTACGAATACGGTTCAGTCTTGACGGTGAGATATCTGGTAGACATGACATCCGACCATGACCTTTGGTGTCTAGAAGCCATGGTCATCTTTTACCATTAGGAGAACTGTGCTTGTTCCCTGTCATCTTACGAAAAAAAACAAGAAAGCAAGCATATATTCTTACTTTGGGTTAGATTAATGTTATAATTATTATGTAGTTTTTTGAAATATTAGGGGTAATTAGTTATTAAAATACTAGCTAAACTGAATGAAAGTGCTATTTTCAAGGATTTATATCCCACTTCAAATTTGCTGGTTGACCTTGTCATTATTTGGAATTTTTTTATTGAGATTGGTATATAGTCCAAACAATGATCTAATTTTCAGGCCTCCGTATCCACAGAACTTCGTGAATTAGAAGAAAAACGAGGGAGATTACAAAGAGAGGCAGCAGCAGCAAGTGCCAAAGCAGATAGTGTTAAAGCTGAATATGCACGAGCTACTGCAGAGTTACAAAGATTGCGAGTGTCGGCAGATCAAGCTCGACTTGCTCAGTTGGAAGCTATACGGCGAGACTCACCTGAGTTGGCTCCACCCTCACAAATTATTCCTTCACAACCCCCACCCATCCTAGATCCAATTGACCCATCCTCAGAAGTCCACTGTCGTATGTACTCATGTTTTGATCATTCAAGATGTTCGCTCACATCTGGTTTTCCAGTGTACTTTTATGATCCTGATTTATATTCCCCCCTCTTAAATGCTGATGTTGATGGTTTTCTCAAAACAACACTACGGCAAACTTTAAGCTATAATTCACACTTTACAAATAATCCCAACGAGGCTTGCATTTATCTGGTTTTGGTTGGAGAAGCATTTCCTATTACAAAAAATCCTTCGTAAGAACATTTATCTTTTTTTAATGAATTTAAACAGAAATTATATTTTTAGCACAACCAGGGATTATATAAAGTCACCTAATTATATTAAATGTACCTAACCTATCTTGCGTGCCGGAATATGGCAATAGCAAGCATTTTCATTATATAGCAGAAAAAGGCAAGGCAATGGTACTGATCTGGGCCAATTGCTGAACGTCTCGACTACCTTAACAATTGTAAAAGCAGTGTCCATTATGCTAGTGGCACTCTATGATGGCTGATTTATCATTTGTATTATACTTCAGTAAACTGATATATTTTCTTTATATTAAAACTTTTTTAAGAACTTGCCACAAGCGACCGCCACTTAAATTCAAAACCTTATAAATTCGGGAATTTTGATCATTTCTTCTTTCGATAATAAGAAATCGACATTTCCATCACTATTGTAATGATTCAAACAGGCCATCAAAGAGTGCTTTTACTATAAATACATGCGACTCGAAAGAGAAGGAGATGATTCAGCACAAATCACAAAGTATCAGGAGGGAATAGGGATAAGGAGGGTGTATTTATTTTTTCGCTGACGATACGATTTCTTAACTGCAAATACCCACATGTATACAAGTTCACTGTTGAAAAAAACCACGCTTTATGGGCCTGTAGGCAATATAATTTTCGGGCCCCTTTTCTTTGCATATCAATCGCAAAACTCACATATTTTAATTAACATATTTCGAAAGTTTCGGAATTATTACGCTACAAATTATTATCACACCACGGAAGTTTACAGAATGCACCCACTAAATAAGGGATTCCCCCAACGTGAATGAGGTCCAGTTGCGTTCCGAAGGATTATATTAGTTCTAATATAAGATACTAAAAGTATTGTTCATTATCATTTTCGATCCATAAAACTTTTTTGTAGACTTCAGTGGGCCCCTGTCGATCCTGAGCCCCTAGGCAGATGCCTACTCTGCCTTAAAGTTAATCCAGCTCTGGAAAAATTTCATGTGATATTTCATAGGGAAGGGGGTAAGAGGGGTAGGGATTTGGATGGGTTTAAAAATGCTAAAAAATAAAAACCATAATATGATTTGGGACATCTCCTAAAAATTATGTCTGTAAGAAATATATAATATTTCAGGTCTACCACAGAAGTTCACAAATTGGCACTGAATGAGACCGCAATTAGAACTTTACCTTACTGGGGTGGAGATGGACGTAACCATGTTTTGTTAAATCTAGCAAGGCGTGAGTTGGCCATTGGATCTGGTGATGCTTTTCGTGATGCATCAACTGGACGAGCAATGATTGCTCAATCCACCTTTACACTGCGACAATTTAGACCAGGATTTGATCTGGTCACTCCGCCTGCGTTAGGACCTCCTGGTGGAGATGTTTGGTCAGATTGTGCTCCTATATCACCTGCAAGACGAAAATACATACTAAGGTGAGATATTGTAATATACTTCTGTTAACCATAACCATATAGTCAAGCAAGTCAAATTTTGTGAAAGCGTAATAGAGTAACTTTCACATTCATAATAATATTAGTATGGCTGGGATTTATAATAAAGTTCAAAAAACCAAGCTAATTAGTTGTTTAGACCTTTTTTATTTAAATGTCTTTATTATATAGAAATCACTCTTCTATGGTTTTATTATATGTAGCCTGTAGGTATGAATATGTTGTCTTACTACAAAAAAAAACTTGAACACTCATTGGTCAAGTGTTTTATTAAACATTGTCTAAAATTGGATACACAACCAAGGAAATGCTTACACGTCATCCACGTGCAGCATATTGGTCTAAATGTAGAGGGATGTACTAAAGAATATACAGGAATATTTTTTTTAAATTATGCCAATTATTTGATTTTGGTATGAATTGATAAACGACATTTAGTTTTCAGGGATCACAAACACCTTCATCGCAGTCAAATAAAGAATTGGATAACTTTCTGATTGATTCTTTACAAAAGACTGCTAAGGCGTCGCCTGCTTCGGACTTATTTTTTTTACAATTCGAATGTGATCCTCCGATTGAGAGACGAGCTGTATTGCCTGTTGGAGACTGGGCCCTTTGTGGCACGGACCGCTCAAGACGAGCGGTTCTAAGAGATTCCACTTTTGTTTTAATATTTGCTCCGGCAGACCCCAGTTATACGACAACTGCTCTATTACAAGCCAGATTATATGAAGCTTTGCGTTCTGGAGCAATCCCAGTAATACTAGGTGGAGATAGAATACGTCTACCATTTGATGAAGTTCTTGACTGGCGACGTGCGGTTATATCTCTGCCTAAAGCCAGAGCTACTGAATTACACTTTCTGTTAAGGGCACTATCAGATGCTGACTTGCTTTCATTTAGAAGACAGGGACGTGTTTTGTGGGAGCGATATTTAAGTTCAGTTCAAACTAGTATGGACTCATTATTAGCAACAATACGGACTAGACTCAATATCCCACCTCGTCCTGCGACATTTTCAACAGGCACTCCAGCTTTCAATGACTCATATTATCCACCGAAAGTAGAACCTCCAGCTGTTGATACAGAGCCTGAAGAAACGCTGGGACCTCTTGAAGCTCCGTACCCAAGTCCAGCGTACCGCCGAAACTATTCTCTTTCATTATTGCACGGGTATGAGATGTGGAATGATTGGGGTGAACCATTCGCCCTATATCCGCAAACACCGTGGGACCCCCCGGTGACGTCAGAGGCTCGGTTTATGGGCTCTTCCGCTGGATTCCGCCCTATTGGTGCTGGCGCTGGTGGGTCAGGGAAGGAATTTAGTGAAGCTCTGGGTGGTGATAGACCTAGGGAACAGTTTACGATAGTCATACTAACGTATGAAAGAGAAGCAGTTTTAGCTGCGGCTCTGGCAAGACTGCGTGGCTTGCCATATTTAAACAAGGTAATGACTTTTTTTTACCATATAATTTTTGTGTTCCATACTTATTTGACAGTTGCAATAAGGGGTCTAAAATATGTGTATTCTTAATTTAAAAATATTCAATACCCCCAATACCTGTTCGTAATCGCTAAAACCTCGTTAAGCCTGCTTTCAAATGAAACAATCTGCATATAAATAGGTTCATTCGTTTCGGATTTATGATGCCATAGATAGACATACCCTGACACGTTAAACTTATAACAACCCCAGTCGAAGAGAAAAAAAATTATGAGCTTGTCTTATTTCATACTAGCTGCCCGCGCCCTCGCTTCGCTTCGGTTATTCTAGTTAAATTAAGGGGGGAATGCAATAAGCGCGCATGTCTTTGCTACGCTTCAACGACATTTAGTTTCGCGCCCGGAGATTTTAACTTTTTGATAACTCATTAGATGTTAATTTTTTTCTGATAGTGTAAAAGGCAATTTTTATCTAAATTACACGCATAACGTACTCGTATCTAACAGATTTATTTGATTAAGGGTTAATACTCTATTGTTAAAATATGTTTTAGACTATCCCTTCATTTTACTGTTTTAAGTAAAAGCAAAAAACGGTTATTGTGGGTTATTCTTTAAACATAGACATATACCACCGCTTACTTTTTTTGAGATCTATTGAAGAGGAAAAATTCCACCATACATTGTTTTGTTAAAACTCAAAAGGTTTTGGCAGCGTTTTCGAGGAAATCTCCCGATCGGCTTATGTTTTGCCGACATATTGAACCAATATCGTTGTAATATCGTTGGTTTGTACGAAACATAAACTTACTGTACACTAAAACCTTCCTCAAAAATTGTTCTATCTATAGATGAAAACCGAATGAAAATCCGTTCAGTACTTTTCGAGTAAATCGCAAACAGACAGACAGACGCGGCAGGGGACTTTGTTTTATAATAGTTATATATCCTATTAGTATTATAAATGCGAAAGTTCGTATGTATGGATGTTTGTTACTCTTTCACGCAAAAACTATAAAGCCGATTACGATGAAATTTGGTATTTATGTAGCTGAAGACCCAGAATAACATATAGGCTACTTTTTATCCCGGAGTTCCCGCGGGATTGGGACTTACGCGGGTGAAACCGCGGGGCGCAGCTAGTTGTTTTATATATTGATGTCGTAATGTAGGTATGTTGCGCTTACAAAATTAGTTTATTTATCAATGGATCATAAAAATAAAAATATCTGCTTGACAAAACCTATATGCGGTGTAGGTTTGAGTTCCGAATGGGACAGATATTTGTATGATGAACATCTATACATCTGTGTTTCTAAATTTGATGTTATTTCTGTATTATTGTTTCCTTATCGCATTGAATATTTCTATGTATTAGTACTGTTGAATAACGAATGCAACACAAACATATTTTGGGATTTGATTCAGTTTGTGTCATTTATCCAGGAATATTCCTGTCACTCATTAAATTTAACGTTAACTGGTAGAGAATGACATGTTGCTTGTAGTCCACCTTTGCACACTATAGTGCGTAAAATTTTTAATTTAAAAAAAAATTACTTAAGGAGATTTCTTATTAAACTGATACAAATATGACATTTAAATTCATTATTATAGGTAGTTGTGGTTTGGAATGGTGTCACCGGTCCAACGAACGGCCTGGCTTGGCCCGAGTCCGGGGCTCCAGTGGCAGTAGTTCGAACTCCCCGGAACTCCCTCAACAACCGCTTCCTCCCATACCATCTCATTGAAACAGAGGCTGTTCTATGCGTGGATGATGATGCCCATTTAAGACACGATGAAATTATTTTCGCTTTCAGGTATTTTTTTTGTCTTTTATTATCTGTCCTGAAGAATTTTGTACCGTCTGATTTTTTTAATGAGGTTAAAGGATTTTCTGGTAAGAAGTGCGTTTCGCTTGTGCCTATGTCAGTAGGGGCGTTGGCAACAACCTGAGACTAGCATACTGAACCTATTTGACTGGTTTTACCCTCAACTCTAGCCTCTCAACCGAAATCGATAGCAGCAAGCACTTATTATTATAATTCTAAAAACTAATAAAAAAGAAGTATTGGCCATTTTAAATAGACACTTGTCCTGATTAAAGTATTATTTATTATTTTTACATAGCCTACCGGTTTCGTTTATAAGCAAATCTATTTTCTTCATTTAAAAATACGAATACTTGGAAGTTTTACCAAGCGCCGACGATGGAACATATCAAATAAAATATACTAGGCCTTAGTTTCTTAGAAATTAATAATTACTTTTTAGCTATAAAATGAAAATAAATGAAATGTTACTTCCCAGCTTCGCACAACTTGATATTTTATTATTTGTATAATAATTAGCAAAGTTTTGCATGGTCGGGATCAAGTCCAACACTATTGAAGCGATTTTAATTAAATGTTGTAGGTAACTTAATTATTTGCAGTATATGTGTGTTAAACAGACGCTACAAAATAATTTATGCATTCAAACATTTATTTAACCTTACATTTATCTGTCCGTTTGAAATAGAATAAGACCCGAGTTCACCAACAGATGGTTATATTTTAATCGGCCGGTTATATCTTAAACGACGTTTAAGTTTGCTGTTCACCATAGACTAAACATTGGTTATTTGTCTTAAACGACTGTTTAACTTAAACATACTAGCCGAGGTGGTTTAACCATTGGTTATCTTGTCATCTGTTAGAAATTGCTTGCAACTGCTATCGATTTTTTTCAAATCTCTGTATTACTTCTGTTCGAATTTGTAAGCGCGCCAATACTTTTTTTTTATACTAGCTGTTGCCCGCGAGTTTACACACAACTTGAAATTTTTTTTGTGTTTAGTGATGGAAACGAAAGATTTTTTCGTTGTAAACGGTGTTCTAAATGTTAATATAATGAAATATAAAATTTTGCTGTACTAATTCTACGCTACTAATTCTGTAACATGGTATTCCCGACGAAATCCTACTCTGAATAGGGACATCCTTAAATAGTAGTATTATACGACCTGACGCATCTGGCGCTAATATGTGGTGAAGATTAATAAACTTGTTTAGTTTACAGATGTGTTGAAATTGTTTGTGAACACTAAAAAACGCCAAGGGTTTAAACAACTGTTCAGTGTTTAATCAATGATTAACTAAACGATGGTTATTTTCTACTTGGTGAACTCGGGCCTAAGACCTTTTAGTGGTTCTGCCTTCTTTCGTTTTAAACAGTTCTTTTCCTTATTAGTTAATTCATGTTTCATGTCTTTAGTTTCATTTAAAGTCGCCATACCAATAAGTCAAGTTTGGATCATATTCTTAAGTAAAATGACACCTTACTCTAGTTCATCGAGTGAGATCATGCGGCAAATATATACACAAAACACTCATTTTTTTATGAATATTTCCCTTGTTCACTTTAACTGAATAAACGTTTGCAATACATTCATAAAAATCAATAGTTATGAAAAAATGGCGTCCTCCTTTTCTTTCGATACCACCATTACTCCCATGTTGGTAATATGTTTTAGAGTATGGCGTGAACACCGCGACAGGATTGTCGGTTTTCCTGGAAGATACCATGCCTGGGACCTTAATTTCAATAATGGATTTCTCTACAATTCCAACTACAGGTAAGGAAATATACTACCTTAGCTTCGAGCTTGGTCCATGCGGCATAGGACCAATAATTATTAGACCAATCATTTGAAGAATAGTCATTTCCAAAAGTCCAACTTCTATTGGAACTGACTGTGCGTCCCGTTCTACTTGAATGATTTTGATAAAACATGATTGACTAGTTTCCTGCCTGGCAGCTAGTGAGAAGCAAGCAAAAGTTGAATGAGTAATTAGAAGTGAGGCAAATTTTTCGATAATATGTAAATGCAGAAAAAAGACCAAGGAACCGATACGCAATCTTTCGACTTTGAAAAGGCGTTTGATAGTGTGCCTCACAAAGATGTTTCGATGGTTTTGGGAAAGATTGGTTGTACGGATGTTTGTGAGACTATTTAGACTTCTGTACTATAAGGTGAAGTGCTATGTTATTATGGATAGTGGACAATGTGACTCGTTTATCGCCACCTATGGGATGACACAAGGAAGTGTACTGGCGCCCACACTGTTTGCTTTGTACTTTGCAGCTCGCTTTATTTACGACCTGTCCCTAAAGAAACAAAATAGATTGTAGTGATATATGAATATAAATGTAGTGATATATGAATATAAAATGAAACTTTTTAACAGCCCCCCACGAAAACTTATCCGTGATGTAACTAACAATCATCTCGATAACGTCACCTATCAAACAAAAATCCACACAACACAACGAAAAAGATACATTGATATCAGATTATTCCCCCTAGTACATAGAATATACCATCTGCCTATCTGCCAAGGCAGCTCGTAAGAGGCTACCTTGGGTAAATGCCATTATCAACCTATCACTACCAACGAGACCACTGGTGGTAGAGTGGTGTGCAGCAACTTGACCCGGGTAGGAATCTACTGTCTTATATAATGCCTCTGCTGCCATAATGGATCTGTCACGTTCCGGGTTTAAGGGGTAGGGTAGCCGGTGGACAGGACAAAGAAGCACCAGCAACAGCTATGGTGTCTGAAGGCCACGATTATCTCTTACCGTCAGAAGAAACGTGTGTGTTCGCTGATCTCTCACAAAAAAAGTGGTTTAGGAGTTGTGATGCCAGACAGACATACACACAGAGAGGAACCTTTTGTCCGTCGAGGGTTGAGCAAAGGTGTTGTGCAGTTGCGAGTTGAGCATGGTGCTGACGGGCGCGGCGTTCGTCCACCGGTACTTCCTGTGGGCCTACTGGCGCGCCCTGCCCGCCGCCGTGCGGGACTACGTCGACACTTACATGAACTGTGAAGATATAGCCATGAACTTCCTCGTCGCGCACATCACCAGGAAACCTCCCGTCAAGGTGATCACTAAATTATAATCTATTTTTAAAGAAACAACAAATTTCGACTCAGACAGGATTTGAACCAGTAACCCAAAGAGAATATAATCACTACGTTTTAAGAGACGGGACTTAGTACTTTAAAAAAACAATCAGTTTACATCGCACTATGTTACCAACGAAACGTCACGTAAATGTCAGTTTAGACATAAGTACGAATCTCACAGATAAAATACAGTTGCTGAGCCAATGTATTTATTTTTATCAATATCGATAAAATTTAGGCCATAGGTACCGGTGATATATATAAATTAAGCTAATACTAATTTATTTTATCCCTATTCGATCAGATCAGTATTCACATTTAAATCCAACGTATACTGGATAGTAATTAATTAAATTAAAATAAATCAGTAAATTAGAAATAGTAAACAACTTCCACGTTGGACAAATATGAATACAAAAGGACAAAAGGAAAATAAAAGACTTTTTACCAAGCATATTTTTATATTAACAAAGAAATAAAGATATACAGATTATTATAATAATATGTTTATTGGTTTAATTGTGTACATTTGATAAAAAATATTAATTGTAAGTGTAAAGATTTTGAATTTAATTTCCTTAACATATATACAAATTTGTATATATATTGTAAATATGTATATCTCGTGTTGGTCTATGATATTTAAATATAATAGGATGTCATTCTGCTAAGCATATTAAGCTCATAAAAGATGAGCATAAGCTTAAAATCTCAAAGTTTACAAAATTCCCAACCCCTTTTATTAAAAAATGTAAACTAACTTACTCCAAGCCTGAACCTTGAATTATCATCTTTATTATACTGTTATACAGATTTGTTATATAAACCCTGTAATAATTTTTTTGAGTGAGCATTTAACACCTTACCCATTCCTGTTGCAATAACTTCAGTGCCAAACACTATTGTGTTTCAGTCTAAAAGATAGACTAGCCCTTAACAACAGGACAGTGACGCAATTATACCTAAAGCTACGTTTGTTTGTTACTATCAGAAAGGTTTCGTGCTTGTTCACAATTTAATGCTAAAAAAAAGCTGTGCAACATTTACCAAAACATGTTTGTTTTCTTTTAGGTTCTTGTAAAAATGTTTTGACGTTTAGTCCTTGATCCGATAGCTTTAAGCTTGCTTCATAATTCCCTGCAAAAAATTAAGATAAAAAAGCAAATAGCAAAATTATAAGGTCACACATTATTGTTTTGAATAAAACTTTAGGTTAGTTATAAAAAAGTAAAACTTGCTGTTGCCCAGGATTGGATATGTTGCCTGGCTGGCGATAGGCTTGCCATCTGTCACATTGCAAGACTTAGTGTCTTAGGATAGTCATTGGTACCTTGATTGTGCCTGTGCTTCTTCAAGGATATAGGCGTGAAGATATATAAATAATATTACCCATGTAACTTGGTCCAGCAACCGATTTATTCTGTGTCTACAATTTTAAAATCTTTAGCAGCTGTTATATGTGTGGCATGGATGTGACAGGGAAATTCTAATAATAACTCGTCAAGAATCGGGTTAGTACACAAATTCAATGACGGTACTGCAGACATCTTCAACCGACTTTGATTCACATTAAAGTCTTTCCGTTCCGTTCCGTTAAAGTGTGCACCACATAAATATTTTAATGTATGCAGTTTATCTATGGGAACGTATGATAAATCATTATTTCCCACTGCCTTAACCCACTGTCGGCATCTGAAAACATGTTAGTACGTATTTTACGATAAATTGCTACGACCAAATAAACGAAGTTGAATAATTAATTATTCATGAAAATGAAATAAATCAGCAATTATTCGTAATCCGTCATTACAATGCTTTTTGTTTAATTCTGTTTAGACATTTTTTTTTACTCTAAAGAAATTGAAAGCATAATTTTCAATTTGGTTAAAAAGTCTCAGTCTCAAAGTAAGAGAAAAGTTCGTAAAGATAAATTATAGTGAACCGATACATGTGTTCAAACAAAAACTAATACACACACAAGCACGTACACATCCACTTATCACGTTTATTAGTTAATTGTAATTATCTAAGGTAAAAATAATTTAAAATTATTAAATGGAAGAGGAAGCGCTGACAACAACACTTAGTATAGGCACTGCGTGTCAAAAATGGAAAATTTTAATTTATTATGTATGTGTTTTAAATAAATAAAAAAAACGTGTAAAGAGTATTATGTTGTTTATCGATAATGGATGTACATCACTACTACTCAATACAAATAATGTTTTGAACAAAACGAAATAAGAAAATTAATACTAAATGGCGTGTTTCGCATTATATTATAGTTATAACATAAAAATTTAATACGATTTATTGCTTACCGGGATTAATTCAATGGAAATTTTTCCATTAATCTCCTTTTTTCTTTGTTCATTCGACACTTTCGATATTTACATATTTCGCACGAAATAAACCTTCTTTTTTTGGCGGCATGTAAACAAAAACAAATTTAGTGAAAGTTATGAAATACATACAATAATGAGAAGCTCAAAAATCTAGTATTTTAAGAATATTTCTAAATTTTTAACTAAAACACACTGTTTTGACATTCAAACTTTCCCACCAAATGACCACAGACCAAAGAGTAAAGTAACTGTCCATAAAGGAACCACAGACTAGTAAGAAAACTACATGTTCAAAGGACATAAATATATTTGAGGAAAAGAGAAACCGCAAAGAAGGAGTGAGATAACAATATCCTCCATTATTTACGACGCAAAGTTTTTTTTTGTTTTTAATTTCGCTAGACTGCAGTAACCTTTTATCTCAAGCCGACGAATGCTTTAACCGTTTGAGCTAGTAAGAATTCAAAAACCGTGGCGAAATTTTTAATTCCTTTCTTACCCGTTTACGCTGATGGTTTTTCTTTCTTCATCATAATCTTCTATCATTTAAGATGCAAAATCCTACTTCAGCTATTTCACTGAGTATGACGTCACGATTAGATAATTCTTTTTCGATAGAAAGCAAATGGCTTTCAAATAAATCCAAATAAATATTATCAATAGCATGCTAGTCATTTTTGATTTATACTCAGTGTATACAAATTTTTGCAGACGTTTAATCTGTCACTCGAAAAACTTAGATTAAAAACATCACAGTTTGACATGTCCGGACTTTTCTGACATGTCTAAAATATTCCATCTCATTCATCTCACAAAACAAAAACGTTTTATTTGAAAAAGATAGATAAGTTTAGTTTGTGAACAGTAGAATCACCACCATTATATTATCCTAAAATTCCTTATGTTAGTTCGGGTCGTCTGATTAGAATAAACCTCCCTCTGCTGATAACTCTTAAGGAACGAGAATAGAGCAAATGGGTCATTACCAACAAACCACTAGTGGTAGAGTGATGTGCAGCAACTTGCATAGGCTATCCACCGCCCTTAAGGATAGCGCCTACTTGGACTGACCAGGACAGGGACGCATCGTAGCGCAATAATCCGTCTAGATCGTTTTCATACATTTTGTATGGAGCAACGCCAACTGTGGCGGGGCGCATCGGCGCGGATTTCCGCTCGGCACCCTGCTCGCATTTCCCGATGCGTCCTACAGATCACGATATCACTGTTAGGAATAATGCACTAATGGCAGTTTAACGGTTAAAGTTTTGTATGACAACTACTAGAGGCGCCACCTTCCATACTTGACGATTTTAAAGTCGTGTTGCCTCTCTATTTTTTTGCTTCAATCTGGCGCTGAGTAACAGAAATCTGCCGATGCGATGCGACCCGACACGCTCCGCCCCGTCAACAGTGAGCGCTATCCGTTACATATTCCTGCCGCCATAATGACAGTGCCATGTTCCGTTCTAGAGAGTGTTTAAAACAAGTAGTGCCAAATAAAATTAAAAACAAATATCAAAAAGATTATTCTAAGCTTTTTAAATTCTGTAAAGTAATTCCAGTTCACGAAAAAGTAAATAAAATATTATTAGTAGAAAATTATTTTAATGAAAAACTTAAAAATCAAAAACAATACGATGTAAATCAATTGAAAACGAGAAATATGCCAAAAACAAAATTAATATTACCTAAGTATAATAACTTGTATGGGAAACGAACATTAAATTATATGGTCCCACAACTCATTAATAAACTACCATGCAATATAAAAGATACCCTGACAATTAAGAATATAAAATTTAAATTAAAACAATTTATATTAGATAGCCTGTAGTAAGTATGTAAATGTTTTTTGTTAAATATGTTATATTATGTAATATGTTATGTACGTTTACACTATTATATTATGTAAGTTATTTAAATACTAATATGTTATTACAATTAATATATAATATCATTTGGTTTTTATCTGGAAAATATTGGCTGTGTGAATAGAATAAACTTATACAGAAAATAATATATTTTAAAAATGTTTGAGTAACTTGTATTCTTAATCAACCTGTATATAAAACCAGTTTAACGATGCACACTTGCAAGTCATTAGTAATAGTGTTAGTTTAATGTTCAATGAGGTCGAAAGGAAGTTAAGACAAATTGAGTTTTATACACGTTGATTTAGAGATTAACATTACGTGGAACACGAATTTTTTGTTCAAACCTGTTAGAATCTCTTGACTCACTGGTGCACAGAAAAACTCGTAAGAGTTTATGTTGCAACTGTATTGTTAATCATATTATGTTTGTTTTTAATGCAAATAAATAAATAAAAAAAAGGGGGAAGGGTACCCTATAGACTTGCACAATTGACATAACAGCCCAGCTTTAGCACAGCGACGCATCTATATTTGACCGTCTCGTTGGTCGAGGAGCTATCGTACACGCAAAATTCCTCCGATCGGGATTTGCGATTCCCGACGGGAGCAGGCATTTGTATAATGAACATTTAGATGTCTGCATTTCCTAGTAGGGGTTTTAACTAAATATATTCTGATACCTATTGGAGTGTTACTTACTATGTATTACAATCGATTATTAGCACCCATTACATAACCAAATAATTTGCATAATTTGGGGTTAGATTCAATTTGTGTAATTGATCTACGAATATATATTTTTTATCATAATTGAAGGCAAACAAGGAGACGGATTTTTTTATTCGCGCCACCTAGACACACTAAAGGTGGTAATGATGCCTTACTAACCTGAGGCCTTGATCTCAGGCCTAGAGCAAAAAAAAATGTTTACCGGCTGCACTACCCTCCAAACCAGAACACAGCATTGACGATATGGCGGTAAGGCGGTGATACCAATCCGGACGAGTCGCTGCGAAACTCTACCACCTAGTAGGATGTCACGGTGCTAGTAATCGAAATCCTTTGCTCGCCTTTTACGAGCTGCCTGGCAGAAAGGAAGTTGGTCTATTCTGCAAAGAAGCCCGGACCAACACGGGGTAGCTAATATTACATATTTATTTATTTATAATATACATGGTATCTCTATGCCACTATTATCTCACCAGCACTACGTCAGAAAAGCTTTGTGCTTGTTTGCTGTCTTATCAGTTATCACATAATAAATGTGGTCCGTTGTCGGACTTGACTTCTTGAGGTCTCGGGTTCGATTCCCAGGTCGGGCAAGAAAAAAATAAAAATGCACGTGAAGATAAGTACTTCAAAATTGAAAATATTTATGAGTGGTCATAGTAATGTAGCTGAATATCATTTTCATACAGGTAACATCACGTTGGACTTTTCGCTGTCCCGGCTGTCCAGTGACATTGTCGTCAGACGAGACACACTTTCACGAAAGACATAAATGTATACAGTTTTTCTCAGAGGTAAGTCAAATAACATGTAGATTTAATATATTTTGACTTAAGCCCGGTTCCTATAATCAACGAACCGTAAACCGTCAGTATAACCATTGGTAGTTTGCCTAAAAGTAACGAATCGTTGCTCATTGTTATTTAAAATGTTTTAGAGTTAACAATCGAAAACGAACGACTATATTTAGATTTTGTGTGGGGACTCTTCATACAAAAAATAAAGCAGTCGTAAGGTAAAGGACTCGTTTCTTGAATGTATGAAGCGGGCTTTAGTCCAACCATTTATTTAACTTTTGACAGCTGTCAAATTCATACAGATACTGGTGCCGATTCGCTTGGTACAAACTAGTCTAAACTAACCTAAAATTAGATTTAGAGTTGTCAAATCACGTTTGGTATTCTGCTGTACACATCTAAACT
>NJDD01007689.1:0-12856 GCA_002245505.1 Calephelis nemesis | reverse complement strand
AGAAGTATGGTGACAACGGAATACCATTTCTCTAAAACTAATTTAATATTAGAAAATTTTAGGTTAGTTTAGAATTAGCGGTGACACAACAAAATCGGCACCACTGTGATAGCTGTCTCATCCAATTGCATTGTAATAAATCTCTCTCTCTCTCACATACACACACACACGCACGCACGGCTATAGACACCAAAGTTTTTTTGTGAATACATCTTTTTATGGGATAAGAAAGTTAACAAGCACACGACTCTCGATCATATGTCACGACGCGTTTTATACCCGCAGCGGCCGCGGTTGTTTGCGGTTTGTGCGGTCGCTCGCCCGTACAATCGTACAAGTTTGCGAGCGATGATTTCAACCTCGACGGCTATGTGACCGCACAAATTACCGGTCTCGTGAGATTTGAAATAAAACCGCAGTTCCGCGCCCGCCGCGGGTGCAGCTAAAAACCGCTCCGTGAGTTCTTAGGGTAAACCTACCGGCTCACACTTTATTTATGTTGGCAGAAATAGGTAAGGAGGTGGACTGGAGGTGTGCAACTTGCTTTGTTAGGGAACATAGCAAGTTGCACAGTACTCTACCACTGCTCTTGTTGGTAATGACTTTTTTTATATATTCTAAAAAATGCAAATATTTTTCGGAGTGTTTTATTAACCGACTTCATCCAACAGGTGATGGGATATACGCCGCTGTTATCAACACAGTATCGTGCCGATTCCGTCCTCTTCAAAACGAGAATACCTCACGACAAACAGAAATGCTTTAAGTTTATATAGATATGCATTTAATATATGTTAGTCTGTCAGTGCTATTATTGAGAAAGTACATGATTTTGCAAAAATATAAGTAAGAAAATCCTATTGTGATTTGTCGACGCTTAAACTAGGGATGCATCCGATATCGATATTGACGATTTGCGAGTTTTAAAATATCGAAATTGGCGATACTAATTTTGGCGATACATCGATACATTTAAATTTCAGCAAAAAATAACCCATCCAAATCCTAGTAGTACCTTAAACAAGGAACCCAAGGTGTGCACTACTACTTTTACTTTGAAGAGTCTTCTGTCCTTGACAGTGAGTATTGGCAAACATATCTCTATAAATTTTAAAGATTTTTTTTTGTCCCAGAGAGGATCTATACCTGCACCCTCTCGTCTCAAGCCGACGAATGCTCGAACCATTTGAGCTGCTGAGGATTCAAGCCCTGTGGCGAAATTTTTAATTCCTTTCTTTACCGTTAACGCGGGTAGTTTCTTTTTTTTAATTTTTAAAAATTTAACCCATGCACAAGAGAAGTGCTAAAATAAAAATACACAAATTATCTTGTTTTACATCTAGAACCGGCCTCTTACTGGTGCCCATTTGATTTAACAGCGTTTAGACAATCGTTACCCACGTAGCCCTAGTTAACATAAAACATGAACGTACCTACCACCATTGATGACTTTCTTGCAGTTTGTCCTGCAAATTGTGACCGATTTTAATGAGATCTTTTCGCGTTACTTAGTACATTCATCGCAGCATATCCAGAGGCTGTGGCATGCAGCCTCTGCTGATGCAGTTACCTGCAAATATTCAGTCTACTGACCTCTGCCCCCTTACCACAACTTTACAGCACCATACTCGCTAGCGTCTTTGTAAATTGTATGAAAACTTTGTACAGCGCAGTAGAGGCGCTGTACAAAACTTTGTACAGCGCCTCTACTGGTAACTAGGAAAACTAAATGTTCAGACCAAAAGCGCTGAAGATTTCAATACCTAAATAACCGAACGTAATTTATAGCACCACGTGGTAAAGGTTTTGATTTTGATAGAAGAAGGCGTTACTTTGCGGAAATCCATACTTAAATCTAAATAAAATTATTTAATTTGCAAATTTTCCGCTAAAAAATGTGTATACGTATTATGGAGTAACAAAACAGACAAAATAGTGCGCTAAGAATGAATTGGACTTACCGGAAGCTAAAACTCCCAAATATATCCAGCTCCACACAATACACACCACTAAACTGTTTAATTAGCACCAACAATACACATACTACTAAAAACTCAACGTACGTTTCGCTTCGTAACCGAAGCATCATCAGGAGAAATCGACTGCACTCCACGAAGGTCGAGCAGATACTAGCGCGCGCGCATGCGACTCGCTCTACTTATAGGGTTTCGCGAGTTCGCGTGCGGGTGTGCGTTAGTGAGTACGCATGGTGGGGGTAGCACCGTTGTTGTTAAACATGTGTAGCAGGGGTGAATTTGTCAAATTTGTTTGTTCGTTTAACAGTGTAATTGAGTCTTCGTTATTACATTTAATAATTTCTAATTGTTCTAGTATATTTAATTTTAATCCTTTATTGCAAGAATGGACTAATTCGAAAGTATGATCTGCTGCCAATGTATGTCCAGTGTCTATAAGATGTTTTGCAAAATGCGATTTATCTGGACGAATGTTTTTGACAGTTGATATGTGAAGAACACATTAAACAACACTAGAACAATTAGAAATTATTAAATGTAATAACGAAGACTCAATTACACTGTTAAACGAACAAACAAATTTGACAAATTCACCCCTGCTACACATGTTTAACAACAACGGTGCTACCCCCACCATGCGTACTCACTAACGCACACCCGCACGCGAACTCGCGAAACCCTATAAGTAGAGCGAGTCGCATGCGCGCGCGCTAGTATCTGCTCGACCTTCGTGGAGTGCAGTCGATTTCTCCTGATGATGCTTCGGTTACGAAGCGAAACGTACGTTGAGTTTTTAGTAGTATGTGTATTGTTGGTGCTAATTAAACAGTTTAGTGGTGTGTATTGTGTGGAGCTGGATATATTTGGGAGTTTTAGCTTCCGGTAAGTCCAATTCATTCTTAGCGCACTATTTTGTCTGTTTTGTTACTCCATAATACGTATACACATTTTTTAGCGGAAAATTTGCAAATTAAATAATTTTATTTAGGTTTTGATTTTATCAGTAGAAACAAATATTGTTATAACTATGAGCAATCTTGTCTGTTATTAACGTATAAATGTATGTATTATATTATTTAAACTCATTTGTCTATAAAGCTTCATTCTTGACTGTTCATTTGGATATCGGCGATACTCTTATAAATATCGATGTTATTGGATGAAAAACTTATGTATCGATGTAATCCTAATGCCATCGTTAAATGACTTAAAATACTTTAAGCTTTTAAGCTAGGTAGGTGGCCACAAGCCTATCGCCTATCGGGCCCATATTCAATGCCGGGAAACTTTGTTTTGTTAGAAAATTAAAAAAATAAATTTTCTTTTAATTGCTTTCACTTTTGAGACCTTATGATTTCTCACCTAATGATGGGCACCCTGGTTGTAACTCTGCCTATGATACGGGGATACGGCCGTGAGGATACATACTTTACCGAAACCAAGAAGTACAGGCATCTATGTTCATCACACAAATGCATGCAGGATGGGTCTTGAACCTAAGAGAAGAGTATTATGTCCTAAATTCCTTAAAAAAATGTTTTCGAGGAAGTTGTCAAAATTATAATAATATTAGGTATACCATACCTATATGGGCTTTTTTTAAATCAAAATATTTGATATATTTTTGTTGATTAATTGCGAAATTTACTACTTCCAAGTAATTTATTTATAAAGAAACAAAGATTCTTGTAAAATTGTCTATACTTAAATCAAGTTTGTCCAAAAAAATTGGTTTCTTGAATATGTGCACCTTGGTTTTATTAAATTGCAACTTTTTGTTCGAACGCGCTCCTGGTATTGAAATTTTAAATACTAAACGAAGATATTTCAGTAAGAGGCTTTTGAATCTCCGTTTAGTTATGTAGCAGGCTAAAACCAAAACCGTGGGCGGGTGCTATTTAATTATTAATATTGCAAAATTGTTGTTTTATTTGTAATTTTGTTTCGCACTCACTAAACTAAATTTAAGTTTTTTTTTCTTTTAACGAAAGTAATAGGAAGAGACAAAACACTTTTAGTGCTGTCAGATTAATCGGTACACATTTCTGCAGACGTTTAATCTATTCCTTGCTAAACGTTGATTAAAGTAATAATTTGACATGTCCGGCCTAGTTTGACAAGTCTAAAATGTTCCATATCTATTGCTTTTGTTTCATTTAAAAAAAAGCATGCATCTAAACTAAGTTTTATTTGTGCACATCAAAATCACCACCATTAAATGTAATAGTAATATAATAATGGTAGTATAATAATCAGTAGGTGATGTATAATATTTTGTTTATAAAATGCTATAAAAGTCATTATATTACTACCGCACCGTACCGTTGTACCGTACTAATCACTTTATAATTGGAGCTTATTAATTTAAGTTATATGCTGGATTTTTTATTTTATTTAGAGTTTTTTTCACATAGTGAATGACTAACTAAACCTACAATAGCTATATTTGCGCTGTATGTATTTCTTTTATAAAAAATATATTCACGCCTATATCCCCGATGAGGTAGACAGATGCACAACCGTGGTACCCACGACTAGCCGAAGACACTAAGTCCAACAATGTGATAGGTGGCAAGCCTATCGCCAACCGGGCACATGTCCAATCCCTCACAACTTTTTTTTATTAGAAAATTGGAAAAACCAAATTTTCTTTTTGTTGCCCGACCCGGGATTCGAACCCAGGACCTCATGCAGTCAAGTCCAACACCTGAACCGCTAGAATACAGCGGCGATTTCATACTTCATGAAAACCGCGCAATCGAATAAGTTTGTTTCACAAAAAATGTAATAATTTTGTTTTGTACAATTTCTAAGACTGACTAAACCATTTCATGCGAAAATAAGTCATTAGAATATCATTTGTGTATATACTATAGTTAAATCGTGAATTTTGATGTTATTTTGTATCTAAAATTAGGATTTACTTTAAATTGTATATTCAATATAATAAACACATTATAATACAACAAGTTTTTATTACTTTCTTATATTGACGGTTACAGGTTATTTCGTGTTTTTTATGATATTGGAAGGGAAACAAGCAGTCGGATTTCCTGATGGTAAGAAATTAGCCACCAAAGGTGATAACGGTGTGTCGCCAACCTGAGGCCGGGATGTTAGGCCTCAAACAACAGTAAGTTTAGCGGCTACATTATCCTCCGAACCGGAACACGTTAATGGCAAGCAGTGGCGACAGGAATAGGTAAGACGGTCGTACAAATCCGGGCGAGTCGCTGCGAAACTCTACCATCTAGTCAGATGTCACGGTGTTAGTGACTTCAAGCTTATGCTCGCCTTTTACGAGCTGCCTGGCAGGAAGGCAGAGGGTCTATTCTGGAAAAAATGTCCCGGACTAAGGCATATAAATACTCTTTAGCAAGTGGCCTGGACCAACACGGGGAAATGATGATTACGACAGATGTTTTTCTGAATGCACTGTGTTGGATACATCCTGAGCCTTCCTGTCAGCTCTATTAGGCTACCATAGACTACCAGTCATTACCAATAAGACCACTGTTGGAAAAATGCTGTGCACCGTCATTTGAATGTAACATCTACATTAGAGATTGACCACCTTAGCCGTTGTTCCTGTCACTATAATGAATATTTGACATTTTCGTGTTTTGGTCCGGCAGGTAAAGTAGCCGATAAATTTGTAGTTGTAATAGCCCTGATGATGCTTTAATAAAAAAAACCGGAAGGGGGTGTATGATTACATTTATGTGGAACAGTGTAAGTGCTATAATAATTGTTCTTTTTAGTTATAGCTTTTGATGAAATCTGTATTTCAAACTTTTTTAAGTACTTATTCTGATAAATAATAGCTTTATGTATGGGTTAAACTAGGGAGACATGATTGCATTTAATTTTGACAATTAAAACTAAACAGTTTTAGATATTCTATTAATATTTAGAAACAATTGATTTTATCATCTAAAATAAATTAAATCTATATATTAATACGAGATGTCAAAAATTTGCACCCCTTTTTTACAAAAATTGCGCGGACGCAGCAGCATAAAATTTGGCAACTTATAGTTTATGTGTAGGAGAAGTGCAGAACGCTAATATTTTTCAATAATAATGCTTACAAAGTTTAAATCAATAAAACATTAAACATACTTACATGCATTTGACACACACAAACAAATATATTGAAATTAACGATAAAAGATCACAAATGGCGCACTAAAAAGTTTGGACACAAAGTAGTTGGTCTTTAGAAATGAAGATGACGTACTTATTAGCAAAATATTAAAATGTATTACGGTCAAATTTCAACCAACGGGTGACCACTAGTCAATTAAAAAAAAAATTCCAAAATTTATTTTCTGTAAACAATATTTGATTAAAAGAATATTTTACACAAACATTCTTATTTTCAATATAAACTATTAATGTATAACTAACATTAAGAACAACATAAGATTCTTAAAACAAAGATTAATCAGTCCCTTAAAGCAAGTACAAATAGGTAGGCTCTATTGGCAGATGTGTAACAGAGAAATAATTTTCTACAGGAGATATGCCTATACACTACAGAGTATCAACGTATACCGTAACTAACCTCTCCTTCAGCTGTCCTGACCCACCCTACCCTAGACACGTGGTAAATGTGTCAGCTAAGTTAAAAAAGTACTGGGGCCCATGTAAAAGGACCTTGAACGATTATAACAGTATCATTTCCATCTTACTAAACGTCCACCTTTATTAGCAACTTTATGGAATACGTCATAAGGTTGCCTTTCTTCAATGACAATAAGTATTATTGAAATAATACTGTTATAGGTGCTTATGGTGACCCCCCTGGGGGCTGATTATTTATCTCAGTAGCCAACTCAAAATAGAAAAGTGTACATCAAATAGCTGTCAAATGACGTCATTTGTGTTTGCTATCTCTATTGTATATCTGTTGGTCACTGGAGATAGCAAATATAAAACACGCCTAGCTAGCTATTTGATGTACACTTTTTCATTTTGAGTTGGCCACCGAGATACATAATCAGCCTCCTATTGATGCAGCGCTGTATAACTTGAAAGTTGAACCTATTCATACATCTATGCAATTTGGTATATTTATAAAATATCCTTAGCTTATCTAGAATACAATATAGCTGAAATTAGCATTATTTATATATTAACGATATTCAATTTAATAACAATAAGTTTTAGTATTTTCTGGACGAAAAGTAATAATATAGGATCAATAACGTAAATGTGCAATGATATCCACGTTTGATTGTAAGAATATGCATCTTGGTTTACTTCACAGACAAAATAATTAAAATCTATATGAGTGCCAGATTCTGTTTAAAAAAATCTTAGAATTATAATAACAATAACATCAATCTCAAGGTGTGGGTTATAGAACTTGGCTATCATTATACTTTTATATTGTTGATGGGATACCTAGATGTTTTATATCAAAACCATAAACCATATTTATAGTTTAAATGACGTGACATTTAATAATTTTAAGGAATACATGATTTCGCCTTGCAAGATGTAACATTTAGCAAATTTCGCACTGTAGCAACTTATTTCAGGAATTAAATTTGTAACAACCTGTTATTAGCTTGTAAGAAATGCAACTGCTTCAAAATTCAAAATTAGTTATTAGTTAATTAAATTTATTATTCGAAACTATTGCATCTTTATGATCGAGCCTTGCCCGTTTTTTATCAACGACGTTTTTAAAAAATAAAATCTAGCTAGATCGATTTATCGCCCCCAAAACCCCCCGTATGTTAATTTCATAAAAATCGTGATCTTTTCCGAGAGATAAGTATATACAAACAAGAATTGTTCTTTTAATAGCATTGGATAGACAAATAGATTATGTTCCAGCTGTCATACCAACCTAAAACTAAGCTAAAACTGTTCATTTACTGCTTACGAAAAAAAAAATTGAATTCATAAGCAAACTTCAATTCAATTTAAGCATAAAAATTCACCTACATTGCAAGCTTTACGTCGATTTCGATTAATTAATTTTCTACTTTAACAACATTAAGTTTGTACTCAACATTAATATCACCGTGATGTATTAATAAATGCTTAAATAATACGTTTGGCGTAAAGTCCAAACCACACTTAAAACATTTTTGTTTAAGGACTTTCTTATTGCTATTACATTTATTTTTTTTATTACTATGTTCATTATAATTCGATCTAGTTAAATGATGTAATCCACACGCACACTTATATACTGTATCGGTCTTTTCAATTATAGTTTTGGTTGTATTGTTTTTAGCTGAAACTTGATCAGAAGTTTCTGATGTCATCTGGTCATTAACTTCTATTTCTAGACTCTTACTAGGATTATCTGGATCGAAATCAATAATCAACATATTTTTTCTTACAAAATCCAGATCTGTGCTATGTTGTTTTAAATGAAACTTTAGTTTTCCTTCATCAAAAGTTAGGTAGCATTTGGGACATTTTGATTTAGCTGCATCAATAAGGCAGAAATGTTTCAAAGATGGTCTTACACTCCTAACACAAACTTCACATTTTATGCATTTATAAAACGTATAATCATATACGATTCCGCTAAAAGAGCATTCCAATTTACGATCGTGAATGTGATTGGTTCGCCTTCCAACCAAAATTACTTTCATATTAGATATTGTAAAACTATCAAGATCTTTGTGTTTGGACACATGCTGATCATAATTTACCTCATATATTAATAAACCACAATCTATACATTTTTTCAATTCTGCAAAATAGCAGTGATGATTAGTACTGTCATCTATAATGCCATTACAATTTCTACATTTATATAAAACGTAGCAATTGTTTTTATTAGCTATGGCATTATTTAAAACTTTATGTTCTTTTCGATTAAAGGATATTATTCGATAGGATTTTAAAGTAATTCCAGTTATTTTGTGAACAGATTCTTCATGTTGATTCCGAATAGCAGCTGACATTAAGTTTATTCCGCAAAACTGGCACGGATTTATACTATACTTTCCAACACAATTTTCTACATGTTTGTATATAAAGACATTGTCAACAAAACAACGACACTTTTCACACCTGTACATGGTTAAATTCAGAGGTCCCTCTTGAGATATTTCCATTTGGATTCTACTTTCGACTTTATAGATAGCATTTTCTAAAATTTTAGCTTTCTCTTCCTGTGATAATGATTTAAAAACATATTTAGTCCAATCATCATTACTACAACCAAAGTAAAATACATCAATGTATATTATTTTACAATCCTCTTTTGATATACCTTGAGAATGTGAATCTTGATGTTGTTTATACGAATAACTTTCAAATTTCAAGTTGCAGTCTACACATTCCGTCCATTTCCGATCGATTTCATCCCTATCATAGTGTGAATGACAATGCTTAACTAAGTCATCATATGTACTAACACATACATTGCAAGTTTTGCATGAAAATAAAATACAACCAAGTTTTAAATCTGAAGTTTTGGGTTTTGGGTTAATTTCAATAATATCAACAAATTCAGATCTTTTGGCTTCTAGACTATCTGTGAAATGCGTCACTGCAGAAAAGTTATCTTCATCAAAATCTAATGTTTTTGCTTTTTCGTTTCCGTAATCATGAAAAGGCATGTGCAATTTAAATGCTATATCTGATAATTTAATTTCACATAAATTACACTGCATGAATTTAACTTCAGAGCAAACATGACCTATGATATCAACTTTAGAAGTAAAATGTATCTCGCAGAGGTCACATTTTGGATATTTGGGAATTGGTGGTTGAACTATTTTATTACTTTTAATATCATAAAATGTAAAATCATTTAACGTCAGTGAAGGATTCAATTTATGAAAGGCCTTATGAGCAGTGGAACCTTTTCCCGTAACTACAATGCCACAAATTTTGCACACACGCTTTTGAATTTCCGTGCAAAGAGATTTAATATGAAAGTCAATATGGTAACGTGCAGTAATAAAACATTCACAGAAATCACAGTAAGTTAAATGGAGGACACTCAATTGAGAGGTGTTAGTAAAATTAAATTTTTTATGTTTTGCGTCACCTCTGGTTTTTTCTAAAATCTTTCTTTGAATCTCTGGATATTTAGCTTTTCTTATAACTTTTTTTATACGTTTCTTTACAAAAACTGACTCTGAAATTGACCTTTTTTCTGCATTTTTGGAGTTCTTAATAAACTTTCTTTTGGGCCTTTCTGTATGTTCTATATCAGAAACTGCATCGAAACCTGAATCAATACCGACTTTTACAGAATTATTTTTAATCTTGTTATTTTCTTTTACTGATCTTTTAACCATACTTGTAACAACTGATACTGAATTTGAACTGTCATCATCAGAAACATTCGTAGCAGAATCAGATCCGTTTTTATTATTCTGGTTTAATCTAGTGGAAAGTGACTCGTCATCATGCCAAGATGATGATGAGTCTTCATGCCCAGATGATAATGAGTCTTCATGCCATGATAATGATGAGTTTTCAGTGTTTTCTTTTGATTTTGTTTGTTTACTAACAATATTTAGTTGTGACGAATCCGAAGCACTACCAGTGTCATCTAAGATCACTTTCATTCGTTTTGAAGATTTAGCATTACTATTTAATTTTTTTTTTCTTTTCGTAGTTTCTTCATGGAATAAATTCGATGTTGCCATACACTGTTTGTCGAAATCAATAACTATAAAATCATCAGCTAACATCCTTTTATTTTTGTGGTTCTTTTGGTGTAATTTTAATACTTTCTCATTTATAAGAATATCACAACGACTACAATACGCGGAATCTAGCTGATTTTTTCCGCAAAGTGAGCTGTGTTTTGCAAAATCACTTTCATGAAAATGTGTGGTACATTTAGGACATTTAATCAAAACTTTACCCGTATCAGATTTACTCAAGTCATATACAATAAAGGACGTTGAATATAAATGTTGCTCGGAGTGTAACTTTTCATCATTTCGCTTAAAAAACTTTAAACATTTAGGACATTTCCAGTTTATTAACATTTGATTGTGTTCTTCATGATTTATAGCTACATCAGATGACAAAAAATGAAGATGGCATTCGAGACATTTAAATATTAGTGATTTAAATATCACAATATTTCCGTAATCCAAAGGGGTTTCAGATTGATTTCTCATTACTTTTTGAGAAACAGTAGACTCTTTAGAAGTATTTTTAATCAATTTTTGGGATAAATTGTCTTCACTTTCACGTTTATCCAAGCTATTTTCTTTGTCAAAACTAGTCTCAACATCGCTAGTTACCTGAGCAGGAGAATTGCCAACTATTTTAGTAACAATATCCCTATGCTTTTTTATCATGTGCAAATTATAATATTTTATATTACCATATTCAACATAGCAATACTGACATTTGGGATTGAATATAACTTTAGATATGTTGCTTGAAATTTTTAAGCCATGTTTTCTTAACTGGTGCATTTCAAAAAACTTTATTTGATTAAAATAATACGAACATATTTGACACTGATAAACAACTCCTGCATCACTAGAATGTACATTTTTTCCAGAATCGTGAAGATTATCTAGATTAGCTATACATTCATCTTCTATGCTTTTAGATTTTAAGGTTTTAGAATCTAACACTTCATACAAATGATCTATTAAACTATTTTGACTTGGAAAAAAAACATTACAATGAAAACATTTATTCAGTGACTGTCTTTTTTCATTTTGATAATCTTTAGTATGAATATCAACCATGACATTAACTTGATTATTTTTTAATTTGGGTTTTGTCATTACATCTTTGTTGGTACTGGTTTCTTTATTCTTAGATATAGCACAATCTAAACTTAAATGATTCCTGTAATTCTGTTTACTTGAAAATAATATATCACATTTGTTACAGAATCTGCTGCTGTTAACAAGATAATTATTTATATTTTTAATACATACATTAACTTTCAACTTTAACTTTTTATCATATTGTTTCTCTGTGTTTGGTTTGGTTCCAATTATGAATTTCGTTCTGAAATATGGCTCCCCATTAACAGATTTTTGGACATTTTCATTAGAAGATATACCCGATTCATTTGACTGAGGTTCTGTTTTTGTTACAACAAAACTGGGATTAATACTACCATATTCTTTACTGATTTCCAGAGTTTCATCTTGATTTTTATCATCTGAAATTAAAGAAATATTTGTGATTTGTTTGCAATAACCATACAAGTTTATAATATAGTCATATTATGTTACATGTTGGTCCTGGCTCCTTTGCAGAATAGACCATCCGCCTTCCTGCCAGGCAGCTCGAAAAAAGCGAGCATAAGTTTACCGTCACTAACCGTGACATCTGACTAGGTAGTAGAGTTTTGCAGCGAATCACCCGGATTCGTACCATCGCCTTATCTATTCCTGCCGCCATAACGTCATGACGTGTTCCGTAAACTTACTTTTGCTCGAGGCCTAAGATCCTGACCTCAGGTTGGCAACGCACCGTTACCATCTTTGGTATCTCTAGGCGGAGTGAATTTCTTACCATCAGGAAATCCGTCTGCTTGTTTGCCTTCCTATAACATAAAAAAAAGTAACAGTATCTTCACGCCCATATCCCCGAAGAGGTAGGCAGAGGCACAACTAGGGCACCCACGACTAGCCGAAGATACTAAGTCCCATAATGGGATAGGTGGCAAGCATATCGCCAACCGGGCACGTTTCCAATCCCGACCAACATTAAAAAAAAAAGAAAACACACATTTCCTCTTTTTATGCTGTCTGACCTATGGACAGAGATGTGACTTACTTGAAATACTTCTATTTTAAATGCAAATACAAAATGCAAAATACCTATTTTGTATTTAAATCTTATACCTTTAAACAAGCAATTCTTGTATATATATATATATATATATATATACAACTTAGAAACTATGT
>NJDD01007688.1:4158-33977 GCA_002245505.1 Calephelis nemesis | reverse complement strand
TGTTTTTCTTAGTTTTCTCGCAAGTTTTTTTCCTTTTTCTTATCTTTTAAACCTTTCCTGGACTTGAACAAATAATTCAAAACCAAAATTAGCGAAATCGGTTCAGCCGTTTTCAAGTCTTAGCGAGACTAACGAACAGCAATAGATTTTTATATATATAGATACACTTATGTGTAAAAACAGAAAAAGCTTGTTCAAAAAATCCTGAGAAATACAAAAAGAACAATTCAATTAAAATTAACAAAAAACAACTTATGTTCCATCACACTATTTCGTTAGGCAACAAACTGGATTTCAGAATTGCAGGGTGACGGCTAGAGCAGGGCGGGCGCGGGCGAGGCGAGCTGTGAAGATCGTTCCGCCCCCGCTCCGCTGACATCCAGTTCACTTCGATAATACTCTATGTGTTAGATCGCCCTAGGGGGTTACCATAAGCTCTTAAAACAGTACTATTTTAACAATACTAATTGTCAGTCTAAAAAGACAACCTTATGACGTATACCATTGAGTTGCTTATAAAGGCAGACATTTAGCAAGATGGAAATAATACTGCTTTAAGCGTTCATGGTAGGGCCCCTGCTCTCACCGCCGCCCCGCAATCGCTGAGATCGAGTTTGAGGCCTTAGATATTCAATAAATTGGTCGTTATCGGCCTTGACATTTCCAACAAGGACGCATTTCTCCTGGTGGTAATAGACAGCCGGGGCCTATAGACACCAAATATGTTGTAGATGCCTAGATGCCTCGCTATCCAGTGGCGGGATGTTAGGCCGGCTACCGCAACATGACCCCCTCGTTGGTCGAGTGGCTAGCGCACAGGCCTAACTACACCGATCAGTTTGTAGGTCCGTTTCCCTTGTCCGTAAAGGTATTTTTATGACATCAATATACAACTGAAAAATACCTTGATAAATTTTAACCTACGCAAAGTATAGACACCCGTTTAATCACGTTAAAGTAATTTAACCATAGCTTTATGTTCAGAACACGGCTCAAGAGATTTTCTGATCGAGAATGGAGAAAACTCCACCGTTTTGCCCCAGGACTGCAATGTAGAATAGATCATCTATCTCGCTGCAAGGTAGCTCGTAAGAGGCGAGTTCTGCTAAATATAGATACAGTATCAAAAAATTCTACTGGTGGTAGAGCACAGTGCAGCAACGTTGCCCGAGTAAGGATCAACTACCTTACATATTCCTGCCGCCGTAATAATAAATAAATAAATAATAAATAAATATTCCTGGACAAGTGACATAAATTGAATCTAATCCCAAAGTAAGCAAATTATATGCTTGTGTTATGGGTGTTAGTCAACGATTATACGAGTAATACATAAAAATACTTAAATAGATACCAGAATAAATTTAATAAACACCCAGACCCAGAAATGCAGACATCTAAATGTTCATCACACAAATACCTGCCCCCGTCGGGAATCGAACCCGAGCCTCGCGGTTGGTCCACGTTAATAGGCGAGTACTCTAGCCACTCGACCTACGAGGCGGTCATATATAGTCAACAAGTATAGTCACATATATTACTTAAGTCTAAAAACAGTGTACAGGAACAAAACGAGGAAGGTCCATACTGTAACGGACCGTTAGAAAGAACGTCCAAGCTTTTAAAATACGTAAGTCAACTTTGTAGCTGCTTAAGAGTACTTATAAACCTATCCTGAAACCTGTGGACGCAAGTGTACAGATAAAGTGGTTTCATTTATGACTGATTATTTAACTAATCACCTGGATATTAGTAAATATATTGTGACTAGCCAAACCGGCGAATTTTGTATCGCTTATCATTAACAGAAACAAGCAGTTTATGTGAAAAAAAAAATAAAGAATTGTTTTCCCATTTCCCCACCATTTTCCCTGATAATAAGTAACACATCAAAAAAGGATTGACAAAATTTATCCACCCGTAAGGACCCAAACTCTTTGAGGTGATTGAGATTGGAATAGGAGAATCAATCAGAAAGATCAGATTTCTAAATTAATATCTGAAAAAATATTCATTTCCTGCGCAGTCTAAAAGAGAAATAATGTGTTTAAAAGAACGCCCTCGAGCTATTTTACACAAAATTTCAAAAAGGGAATCAGTTCCTATTATATAATAATTAGACAAATCTAGTCAATTTAGATTGTCAGAATTTTCCTATCAATTTTTTTATCTATTAGTGTAGGAAAGTACATGCAAAGACTACAATACTCTAAGTGCAAGGACCTAAAGCATTTAAAAACATTTTGTTCTGAGGGGGCTTAGTCCTACCAGTCGAAGTCATTCCTCATAAATGATTATTAAACAAATATTAAGTTAAACATTCCTTGTATAGGACACAGTGGACATTATGCATGTTCCAAATGTGAATTATTTTAATTATTAAAAAAACATGTGGGTATTTTATTTTCCTAAAATAACATTTTATAAGGTAAACTAAAGTTCCTATTAGCGGTTTTAATAATATTAAACGCATAAGAATATTTTTAACTTTAAAAAATTGAAATACTTATTAATTACATAACTTTTCGTTTTTATGGCATTGAAGGGTACAAGGGCACCTGTACCTTTCAATGATTACTAACGTTTGGCTTTTTTGGACCGATCTCATACGCTTATTACTAGGAACTTATAGTTTATTAATATTAATAAAGTATCTTCTATGTTAGTAAACCAGAGGCAAACAACATGCTAAGTAAATTTACCAGCTATCTACTCTTTAAACAGAAACATGACAGTAGCGTGTACTGACATTATGGCATTATAAGACAGTGATATCAATCTACGCAAGTACCTAACCGCAAAACTACAATCTAGTTAAATGAATCAATTGACGAATTGTTCTTTGTTTCTAGACCAATTTTGGTGAAAGTTTTGCCTTTTTTGTAGTCATAAATACATGATAAAAATATAGTACCTACTAGCTGCCCGTTAAGGCTTCGATCGGATGGTAATTTTATTACCATAAATTGAGATATAAGCTATCCTATCTCTCAAGTTGGATCGAACTGCACATGGAGTGCGAATTTTATTATAATCGGTTAAGTGGTTTAGGAGTCCATTGAGGACAAACATTGTGACACGAGATTTACATATATTAAGATATGTCGCAAACATTTAACATTTATCTAAATCTTAGTGTTTCGATGTAAAAATATATTTGTTTGTGTTTTTAGTCTCACAAATTTTAAAAATGCCAAAAAAAAATACAAAATTTAACGTGTGTTGTGGGCTGAGAACAAATTATAATTAAATCAGTTTAAAACAAGACTTGGCAAGATAGACATAAAACAGACGCACCAGTGACATCTATACGCTACGATTGTCTCTTACCATCTGGAGTATCCCCTGCTTGTTCACTATCTTATAACGTCAAGACGTTAAGCTACCACTTACAAGTTAAAGAGTACCTAACCTTACCACATCCGATCGAATAGTACAAATTCAAGGTTCTGACAGAATAAGTTAACAGTGGGCAGGATAGTAATTGTAATAAAACGTAATAATTACACATATTGTATACCATCCCCAAGGTTCGGTTCCACTGGTGCGGACAAGGAAGCGAGACAAACACCGGAAATTGTTATTGATAAGATGCCGAACAAAAGACAACTGACATTATCTTAAAAAACATTAATTATTATACCAAAATTTTGCTCTCGTATATTTAAGAAAACTAACAAACCGTGTCTTTTAAAAAATTACCAAAACTGGTAAAAAATATTAAATTTAATAAGAAATACTTTTGCGTGAAGCTTTTAATTGTATTCAGTATTGTGGTCATAATAGCCTTTTTTATGTTATAGGAAGGCAAACAAGCAGTTTATGTGACTTCCTGATGGTAAGAAATTTACGCCGCCTAGAGACACCAAAGATGGTAATGGTGCGTTGCCAACCTGAGGTCAGGATGTTAGGCCTCGAGCAAAAGTAAGTTTACCGGCTACCTTACCCTCTGAACCGGAACACGTCATGACGTTGTGGCGGCAGGAATAGGTAAGACGGTGGTACCAATCCGGACGAGTCGCTGCAAAACTCTACCACCTAGTCAGATATCACGGTGTTGATAAGTATGTAAAAATAATCCGATTGTTGTAATTGTAACGTATCTAACAATAATAAAATCGTACATATATATCACTCGTCTATATCAGGAGATATTAGATAATACATTTTTCTAGAATGTAATGGAACAGAAAACATTTTATTTTAGTTTTAGGGGTGTGTGGAGCGTCTAAACCTAAAATATCATTAAGTCCCTTGAACTCATTAGATATTAGTAATTAGTGTAGGTACATGCCTAATGTATCTCCGACTGCGCAAATACCGATTAAGTCAATCAGTGAAGCTGCCGTCAGGGATAATGAACATAATATATGAGTTTATTTATAAGGTTTCTGATCCACCTAATCCTGTAAGTCCTGTTATTGTAAGTCACATCGTACTTTTTCAAGCCAAAAAAAGAATGATTAGACTACCCCACACGCGCGCCTTTATAAAGAGATTTGAAAGATAATGGACGTTTTTTACCACGGCACAATGTATCTCGTGATTGGTATTGGATAAGTAATTTCTGCAGTTGCTCAGGCGAGTCAGGCCTGAGCAACTGCAGAAATTACCTTTCGGACTCCACCTACCTTATGATCCATACTTAAGTACCTATCCATGTTTGGGAATACGCGTGACATATTGTTTTTTTAATGATTTTACAAACTTATTTCCTACATCCAAAAATCGTTAAATGGTACTCAATTGCAGCCGGGTAAAAGAATAGCAATTATAGCAAGTGTGAAGCCGGTTCCTGGTGGATGGACATGAGGATATGGTGGCCCTCAAATCTGGTGCTACCACGCCATAATTGAGCCACAGCTACATTGAAAGCTAAAAAAGTTGACAAGCTTTGCTAAACTATATAGTTTGCTTCAATGAACATATACAAAATAATATTTATGGGATATCATAAAAATATATGTTTAATACGATATCAAATATTACATATATCCAATGCTTCATTTTGGTAAGCTACACATTGCTGGTTTTTGTGATGATTGTTAAATTTATTTTAAAAACCTAAAGATTCCTTGAGTTCAACACTTTTTACAAGATAAGTTACTCATTTAAAATACAATAAATACATGAAATAATACTAATATTTAAATTAATTTGATACATGAATTACGTATTAGAAGATTTAATGTTAGGGTAGAATATGCTGGAACTTGTTTATAAGTTGCATGCGTCATCGAAAAATTACCCTTATTCTGAAAAGAAATCATCTTTATTATCATTATTTATTTGCATGTATGCGGATTCTCGAAATCTCTATATAAAGGCGCGCGCGTAGGGTAGTCTAATCATTTTTTTGGCTTTATAAAGTACAAGCAAGCTGAAGTGATAATGGGCGGCAACCGCTGGGGAAGTGGCGGCCCCGCACCGGACGTAGTGTTTAACCGTAACGTACATCCACCTTGTGGACTGATGACCTGGTCAAAATCGTGTGGAGTCGCTAGATACAAGCAACTGCTGACCGTGACTTGTGGCGGTCTTTGTCCAGCAGTGGACGTCCTCCAGCTGATGATGATCTAACCATAGATTCTTTATCATAATATTAATAAACTATTGATCTTTTGTATAAATTGGTAACAATGAATTTTAATAATATTTAAAAATAAGGTTTTGGGCCTTTTCACCTTGAGAATGCGATAGCAAATCTAGGTAGCGCGAATGAGACAAATAAGTTTATTCATGTGTCTTCAAGTACTTTGCATCTTATAATTACTAAAAAATATTATCGCATACAGTGGTTAACAAGACTATTATTAATAACAATGTTATCCGGTCGTTTCGCGCGAAGTACATCTGTCGGAGATGAATATGACGCGCCGCATATAAAAGAGGCATTGTTTTTTTTATTTCCACAGTCATTCTCACCGCCCTGGCCAAAAGTCGCCTAATTTAGGAAATGAAAACTAGCTTCCAGTGTTAAAATGTATTGGACTTTGTTTAGTGGTTACTTCTTGTGTTTGTGTGTTCTTGTCAGGACTCAGATAATACCTGGGAAGTCTCGAACCAATGACGGTGATTTCAATACGGTTAATACAGATGGATCTTTCGATTTTGGGTAACATAAGCTTTCTTAAACCTTTTTTTGCTTGAAACATAGTAAGCTTAAGAATTTCTTAGTGTATTTTTGTGTTAAAATTAGTGTTATGGATGTTACCGTTACTACCGGTACTGATAGAGTTTTGCTAAGACTCTACAAATTCTAGTACTATTCTATTCTTTCGGGCGCCATAATGTTACTTCTTATTACTACTACGAACACCGCCAGAAGACAGCGTCGCATCTACAATATTTATGGTATCTATCCACAGGTATATCTTACCATAAGGAAAGCCGTGTGTTATTCGCTATCTTAAAATATAAAACTACTCTAAATTACTAAGCGTATTTTAGTGGTCAATGAATGCATGTAAATTCTAAAAAATGTGTAGGTACAAAGTGTGTTTTTACTATTCTTTATTAGTTTGTTCTTTTGCCCGAATGTCACTTAATGATGGACATAGGCTATTTTTGTGGTTAAAGCTCAAGTGGTTACCACGAGAGAGAGAAAACCCTTCAAAGGCGTTGAATTAGTGGACAAAATCTAGTGAACAATAAATATTTTATAATAGTGAACAATCATATCAAGTTATCCCTTCTTGATCATTATTAATCATTTCAATAACTGGTAATTTCATTCCGATATATATTTAAAAAATAGAGCTATTGGAAAAAAAAATACATGGGTAAAATTGCATTAGAAATGTATTTTTTTGCCCATAAAATATTTGATTTATTTCTACTTTTTCATATTTAACTTTTTCTTTATCCGGCTGCAAATAGAGAATTACTCACAAGTACATAATAACCGCAAAATTTTGTAATTAAAACGTAAGTAGGTAGGTATATTCAATGTTTAGGTAATAAGAGCAACATGTTAATAAAGACTAAATATGATAAAAGATGTCGAAGTGGAAGAGAAGAATAACTAATGTAATAGTAAATAATAAATGTATTTATACAAAACCAGAGGAAAACAAATCATTCCTAAATGTTGAGGTTGTGATGAGTCCGCAGATAGGTATACGAGTAATTTGAATGTATTGAAATTGCCAAAATTCAACTTCAATAATTTCAAATTGCATTTTCTTAAATTTTTCTTAAGATTCAGTCATCAGATTACGACTTGATGGCAATGGGTGGTCGCTCGATAGTACGCTCTTTCAAATTAAATTAAATTTTTAAATTCTATGTGTACAACATGATACGAAACCTCCGGACCCTTCAAAGCAAATTTCTTGTCAGGTCTAAACTTACCAATTTTTTTTTGTTTTACCAACAAAGAGTTAGTTTACAAAATAACGTAAGGGCAATACAATTGCAATAACCCTACGCCAATTTCATTATCTCATCATCGAAACACACAAAAACGAATGCATTAAGTACATCTATATATATAAAAATGAAACCCGTTTTCCTTGGTCACGGCATCACGCGTGAATGGCTGGACCGATTTCACTAATTATTTTTTTGTTGTATTTGTTGTTATTAGGAGAAGGTTCCTACGGAAAAAATACTAAGAAAATCTCTCAGAAATATTGAAAAATATACATTTAATTTTGCATATTTTAAAAAACGCGCGTAACGAATGTCAATGTCATTCACAGCCATAGACTATATTGAAAGAGCATCGTTTGTTCGGAAACGTGGTAACTTAATTACATTCGAGCATCATTTGTTCGGAAACGTAATAACATTTTATTTTTTCCCATACAAACTGAGCGGGCGGTACGAAGTTCGCCGGGACAGCTAGTATTGAATATAACTCTAAAACCTTGTCACCTCTTGATCACATTTATATGGACATACTTCTGAATTGTTACTAAACTTTCAAAAAAGAAACCATTTAAACCCATTCGGTTTTACCTTTAATCGCGTATAAAAATACAGAAATCATAGATACAAACTAATTAACCTCCCCCCTTTGGGAGTCAGTTACATAGTTATAAAATAACAAAAATACTGACTAAAGCAACCTCAACTTTAAGGCAAATAATCAACCCCAAGATCAAAGGACACACATAAACTCGAATCATTTTTAATATTTATTACGTTTTTTTATAATTTCTAATGTTGTAACAAAGGCAAAATTAAAAAAAAATATAAATTCCAAAGGTTGTCAGAGTGGGTGTTTGTTGATATTTCAGTTATTAAAAGAATTTAAGGACCATGTTGGTCGGGACCACTATGTAAAATAAACCATTTGTCTTTGTGCCAGATAGCTAGATAGTAAGAGGCGATCACAAGTAATAGGTCTAACGTGACTGTTTGTTTGCTTGCCTGTGTCATGTTTTCTTTCCGTGTTAGTGTGGTTTTCCTGTGTAGAATAGACTATTTGTAAGAGTATAGAGCATATAGAGCAGGGGTGGGCAAATTCTTATGACGGCGGGCCGGTAACTTAAAAAAAATCTAGTGGCTGGCCAGTAAATTATAATTAATCTTGAGGTGGGCCGGTTTATTAAAACACCTAAAAATAGCAGTAAATATAACGATTTATTTTATTTTACAATCCTTTATTAAAATAAAATCTGTTTATGTAGTCTTAACATATGAAATACGCAATATATATGTTGGAAGTATCGATTCAGTACCTTAATTGTTCAAAATTCAATAGTCTTAACATTTCGACCATTAATTTTTTAAGGAGGTTCGTATTTTTTCTTAAAAAAAACCTCAGCGGGGCCGGATTAAAACCTCTCAAGGGAAGGATCCGGCCCGCAGGCCGTAATTTGCCCACCCCTGGGATAGAGTGTCGAGTCTGATAAGAGGCGAGAATAGGTTAACCAGATCATCACTAACAAGACCACTGGTGGGAGAATACTGTGCAGTCCCGGTAGGGATCCACCGCCTTACCTATTCCTGTCAACATAATTAATCTCTCATGTTTCCGTCTGGAGGGTAGGCTAACCGGTAAACTTGTACATAGGCCTGGCATCCCAGCCACAGGACAGTGACGGTGTTTTTAGATCCGTAACAACATTTATGTCGTCGCCGTGCATTTAATTAAAAAAATGCTCTGAAGGATGGTCATGGAGGAAAGCGGTTGTGAAAACTTATGAACTTCGAATAACATAATAGATGAGTGAGGGTAGTTTCTCAATACCAATGTTTATTAATACCTATACTTATTTTACAGGTATGCAAATAAAGACCGAGGGGCAAGTTACCACTTGGCGCATGGGAACTCAAACGGCGTGGTCGGAGGGAGATTTGGAGCTCGGGAATCTGGAACAAACGAAATTAAAGAAACTATCTACACTGCAGGACCAAGGGGGTACGATATTCTGAATATTTGAAATATTTCACGTTAAGAGCGTCATTAAGCTAATAATCCAAAAAGTCAAAAGTAACATCTTTATGGCCTCTGAAGGATCATAGGATTAAGTTGAAGCTGCATGAAGCTATAGTCTGCTGCTGGAAACAAACACTTGAACTCCTAACAAAGAACTTCAAAATTTTGTGAAATCAGTAAACAAAATAAAACGAGAGAGAGGCAGGTATATTTGAGAGAGTCAACAATATTTGAAAATGACATCAGCTTTTTATTAGCAGTGTAACTTCCAGTAGCTGTCTCTACCTTCATGGGGTAGAGTCATTTCAATGTGATAGAGTTAGAGAAGGGAGAAGATGGCCTTTACAAAAAAGGAAAGGGAGTGGGTGGGAATTTATAACGTTTACGTATACCTCCTAAAAATACTGACCTGTCACCTTTATGTGACATTTTAAAGCATTTTATTTAAAAACAAATGTGGCAAACCTATTGCAAAGTCACGGTTTTGTGTAAATATTTAGAGTTAACAAAAGAATAACTACTATTATTAGACGTCATGGTACAGGCCCTTTGGTTAGTCCAAAGTTGATAATTGATGCTAAACCTAGTCTTAAACTTAAGGATCTTAAACAGGATCTTAAGATAAATAACTCTCCCTCGAAATACCTGGATAAGTCAACGAACGAAAAAAGCTCGTTCACTGTATTGGGTGGCCTATTCAAACAAAGCAAGGTTTTAAGAGGTAGGTGTAGTGTAAAGAAAACTATTAGCAAAGTCAATACATATAATACGTATATTAATCTCTACCAATAGCGAATATTGAAAATCGCTCTTGTATCATCCGGGGATAGTATCAATCCTCTCCAAAATCGGCGTATTTGTATAAAGAGAGTGGGAAGGTCGGCCGGTCTATAAGGATCGTGGCGCTTGGCAATAAAAACTACTAGCCGCAAGAAACTTGTGAAGATATTTGTGTGTGTCAAATATAGAAAAACTCGTGACTTCGTAATATTATATCATTTTAGGTTCCGGCCGAAAGGGCCGAATGTGCACAGAAAGATAGATCTGGATCAGCGACCCCGCGGTCCAATTGGAAACAAAGATGACCCTAATTTTGACCCAAACGAAGATCCCAGTTATTCTTTTAAGGTCGACACACAAACTTACTCCAAAAACGAAAATGCTGATAGCAGAGGCGATGTTAAAGGTGAGTCTTAGGATAGTAGCTTGGAATGTAAATAAATGAATAAATACAATAATTAGATGTCAGATTTGACAAGAAAAATAAAATTTACTAATCGTATCCAGGACCTGAAATTCCGGCATTTTCAGTAGTAATGGCCTTGAGCGTAATCAGTGCCAAAGGTAGGTAGGGTTCAATATTACCAGTACTATACGGTATTCCGTAAAATATTTTCCTTAGTTGAAGATATCTACTCCTACCCGGCTGATTTTAATGATATAGACACCTGAAAATTAAAATTAACAACGTCCCACCTGTATTTAACGGGTAACTTTATTAGGTTCTGTATTAGGTATCTGTATTATTTACAGGTCCTTGTAAGGTATCTAGACACTACTGGTATACGAAGTACAGATACTCATTTTGGAATCTGTATCCTGGTGACGTAATGGCAAGAACTTACTTTACGTTTGTTGGTACATTTGGTACTGGTTCCAAGCTTTCGGATTGCTCTTATCTTATCGTAACTCGTAACGTTTTATGAATTAGGTGAGAAAATGAAAAACTGTGATACTTATTCTTTTCTAGGACATTACTCATTTGTGGATGACATTGGAGAAAGACACGACGTCACCTACATAGCTGGCCGAGACACAGGGTTCCATGTGTCATCAGCACACCCCGATAGGCCGAGTCTTATCGGATCACCTTTCCACCGCACACCTCTCGTCCGGGGCGAAAGCAAGTCCAGGGGTCGAACCGCTGTACAACGAGGTCTTGATGGTTCTTATAGGTACGGTACCTTTGTTTAATACTTTATCTCAACTGCAACTATATCTTATACCTTTAAACGAGCAATTCTTGTATATATATAATTGGAATCTCGGAATCGGCTCCAACGATTTTCATGAAATTTAGTATATAGGGGGTTTCGGGAATCATTTTTAGAAAATGTCATATTCGTGTTTTATTCGTGTTTAACAAATAGGAGGCGTTTGAGTAGTCCCAATTTATTATGACTCTTCCTGACATCTATTGGCGAATAATAATACTATTTTTTGGCGAATAATTAAAGTTTCAGCAGATGGCGTTGTTAAGTAACGAAGTCCGTTGTTAAGTAACGAAGTCAATGAGTGTTTGCTTTGAGGTTAGACTAATTGTGTAATTCGTACTTAAATAATATAATTTCCAAAAAACACAATTTATAAAAAAACAAAAAAAAATACCGAGCTTTGCTCGGTCATACAGATACTACATACTTAATAGGAAATGAGTTTCACGAGTGCTGTCCAGCAACTTGCCCGGAAAGGGATCCACCGACTTACCTTATCTCATGTACCGGTCTGGAGGGTTGAGTAGACGGTAAACTTGCACATTAGGCCTACTTTCCCGGCCTCAGGACAGCCATGCACCTGTAACAATTATATTGTCTATAGGTGTACGTTTCTTCGCCTACTTCTAACTTACTACAAACAACAAGCTAAATTTTTTACGATCGGTTTGGTAAATTTGGCGTGAATCACGATCAGCAAGAGAAAGGTTTATTTAAAATATTATGTATAATGTAGCGATGATTATATTCCCCGAGCGAAGCCGGTCTGGGTCGCAATAATAAATAAAACTAAAATGTTGTCACTCCTGTTACTTTTCTTTCTTTTAAGCATAAGAATAGTAGTGTTAGTTATTTTCGTAATGAATCGGAAAAAAAATATTTCAGCAGAACATTAGAAACATTTAAGAATTTATTATTCACAGACAATACCCAAAACGTCTATCGTGGCAGCCGGTAAAAAATATAACTTTAAAGTCAGAAATTCAATCAGTTTGTGCCTAAAGAGCCACCACAATTATTTCGAATGTGTTGAAATCAACAGGTTTATATCAGCTGGTCCAGACCAGAGGAGGACCGAGAGCAGCGACTCCCACGGTAATGTTCGAGGCTCGTATACATTTTTGGATGACAAAGGTGTTCAAAGGTATAACAAAATTATTAGTACAATAGTCGCACCACTTCTTACATACTCATCTACCCCTAGCTGCTACCTCCCAGGAGTCACTCGTTACCCGATACCTTCCAGGCAATCTACTTGGTGATTTTTTTTCCATCTCCATTCAACAGTGTTTGGCACTTGGTGTAATTGCAGAAAAGTTATGCACATAGTGTTATTAAATAAAAATCAATGACTCATGCTTCGAAAATATGGATATCTACGACAGTATATTTATATAAATACTAGCTGACCCGGCAAACGCTGTTCTGCTATATTTTTAATGTGATTTCAGTAAAAAAAAATTGGGGTTAGTCACCCTTGTCTCTTAGGGGTATGAAATATAGATGTTGGCCGATTCTCAGACCTACTCAATATGCTCACAAAATTTCATGAGAATCGGTCAAGCCGTTTCAGAGGAATACGGGAACGAACACTGTGACACGAGATTTTATATACAAGATGTACTTTTTGTAAACTACCCTCTTCCAACACCATTAGGAACTCAACTTGACTTACGTCAAGTTTGGCGTGAAAATATCTATGTATGTAAAAACTTTAAATACTGAACAAGTGGAATGATCTCCAACAATACCCTACATCAGAATTTTTGTTTCTTGTAGGAGTTATGAGTTGAATTTAATAATTTAAAAGAAATATTGAAATTACTTATCGATTAGGGACTCATTATTAATAAAAGATAAAAAAATTAATATGTTGAACAGGACTGTGCATTACATAGCGGGCCCAGGTATCGGTTACCGGATAGTGAAGAACGGCAACGATCCCTTCATCCCATCATACTTCCCGACTATACCTAGCAACTACGATATAGGCTTCAACGCTGCCAGTGCAGTCGGATCGTCTTCCGGATCAAACAGTGCCAATGATGACGTTTTTAAAGGTTAATATTAAAATTAAGTATACAAATCGTGCCTTTGCAAACCCTATGCTTTTTTACATGCTCCCGTTGCCAAGTAGGTGTTTGGTGACAAAGTAGCATTTCACGAGATCGCAGTGGCTATTTTGCGTATACACAAACGCCTGGTTAAAACTAGGTCCATTAAAAAAAGTCAATTGACGGGTACCGGTTAAATTTAAGTGTGTTCAACGTGGGAAGCTTTCGGCAAGCAGACCCGGTATAACCAAGGAAATAACACGTTTTTCTTTAAAACATAACATCTTTTAGCGATATTTACAAATGAAAATAAGTACAAATTGAAAAACAAATAGCTTTGTGAAACAGTAATTAGAAAATGCACCACTAATCATTTCTTAGATTCGTTTTCTAGCGTTGTCTCCTATGCACCACATACCTAATTTTAACGTAGGTACACATAAATGCTGTGCCCACATCCTAGATACTGTCGGATAAAATTGTCTCCCGTACGCAAATTACGTTCGGAAATTTGCATCGGTTCTCTAGTAACCGGCAAATGTAAAAGGCATTTACGGGATAGCCAAACAACATACGACCAATAATTGCTAACGAAAGTCGGTTAAATACAGGTCAATGCAAGATAACGTCGTCATGTCTGGCGATTACTATAAAATTCTGTAGTTTTAAAAAAAATGATAGATTTTATTGTGAAAAGTCAGAGATACTATCCATCCTAAACTTAAATGACTTCTGGTGGAGGCAAATATCGAATTGGTTAAAAAATATATAGTTAAGCTACCTAAATAAGCAATTATTTATTTTAAAAGAAAAAATATGTTCCAGGACCCGATGGCACAGCAGCGTCTGGGCATGTAAAGCCACCTCCGTTTCCTGGATCAGACACTACTGGAACTAACAGTGGCTCCATAGGTACTTCTAACTCAATTGATGAGGGAACTGACGACAGTTTTATTCCTAGCTTCCCACAGGAATCTGATGATACATTCGTAGACAAAGACATTTCAGAATACGACGGCACGTTACCAACACAAGGACCAGGTGATTCATAGCACGAAGACCTTATAGATTGACCTTAGTGATCTTGTTCTAATAAGAAATATCCCAATTTAATCCGTAAAAAATGGGAAAGACTGTCGGCAAAAGTCGAATTAATTTTCTTACAGCTTAAAATAAGATCACGAAATTCAATCTGCTTGTAAATAGGCATTTAGTAATCCACATTTGCTTGATCGCAATAAAAATTGTTCACCGCCAACCTGGTTTTATTACACCAACACTACTCCGCACCACGCACTCTAATAAATGGGATTAGTAGGCACCTTAGATCATTGGGACGTTGAGTTTAGTAATAATTACAAATTACAGGCAAACCTTGGCGGCCAGTCAGCAGGCCAAGTAGACCGACAGGAGCACCCTATGTACCGCTAAAACCTTCCCAAGACAAAAATAAGAGCCGTTACAATAGTGGCTCAGGAGATAAAAGCAAACCAGAGTTTGCGGTAGGATTTAATATACCAGAGACTAAACCCGGTGCTACGGTAATTAGCAACGTAGGTGACGACTATCTTGGTATACCACCTGGGGTATCTGTCAGGGCGCATGTACAAAGTATCGACTTATATCCCTTTGGGGCGAAACCGATATCACCATCTGAAGCATTGGAGAATGACAAAACGTAATTCTGGTCTTATTTAGTGTATGAAACAACGTGACTGGAGCAACGAACTGATCGACGATGGGCATATTCCTAATAAAAGATATACGATACTTTCTGCTTTTAATTTTCGTTTCATTATGTTTATAGTTTTCTTAAAGGTATTCATGCTACTAATAAACTTGTATGAACGAGTTAACCGCTAACATCAGATGTCCAGTCTCTCACAATTTATTTGCAAGAAAACTAAAAATCCGTTTTAGGAAAACTTGAAAACAAAATATACCGTACATTTCATAGATAAATATCCGACCTGAGAAAATCAAGTCCTGTTGACTTGATCCTGACTACTATTGCTATTTTGTTTCGTAAGTAGCGGTTATGCACGGTTTTGAAATATACACATAAACCTTCCTCTTCAATCACTTGATCTATTAAAAAACCGCATTAAAATCCGTTGCGTTGTTTTAAATATTTAAGCACACAAATGGACATAGGGACAGAGGAAACGACTTTATACTTATACTAAGTAGTGAAGACTAGGTACAAGACAGGAGTCTTATAATTTTCGTTGCATAAATAAAAGACAAAATATTATAAAAGTTTATTCGAACACGACTTGTAAATTTAACAAAATGCAAAATAGTAACTGTCACTAGGAGTCTGGGTGGCCTTGTTTAACTGAGTGCATGTTCATACTCCGAGCTCTAGAACACTCCGTCGTCAACAATCTAAGTATAGATTATGTCGAACTACTAAATGTGGAAATTATCAGCTAGAAAATCCTCAGAATAATTTTTGATTATCTTGAAATCCAACCAAGCTCATAACCTAAGAAAATAAGGTTGACTATTCCCAGTTCTTAGTTTCATAAGTCTATAAATGTAAGATTCGGGGAATCCCCGCATATGAACTTTAACATTACTACGTGTTGTGCCGCTTAGTTAAAAAAAAATCTATTTTGTAGTCCTATTTGTACAAGAAATATAACAACTTCATAACCCAATTATCTAACAAAAAAATTGTAGAAAAGATTTTACGAAGCAAGCTGATAGCCTTATGAACATAACTATATTTGTATATTTAACTATATACCAAATGGTAGTTATTCACATAAGCATTATTTCAACATTTATGTAATACATAACGTGTGTTTTAATAACAATACTTAATATTTGTCATAAAGCCCAAATTCTCCAAACTAATTCTTCTTGAAATTAATTCTCCAGATGTTGCAGTATTCAAATTTAAATCATCTGAATGAAGTAACTTTTTACAATTGTTATATTTTTAAGTACAGGGTCTATGCGGAAAATTATTCATTTTACAAAAGAGAGTGCTGGAGCTGTTAAGAACCACATTTAATTGTATAGACGACTTCGATATTGTAAGTGTAACAAAGTTAACAAGAAATGCATAATAGGAAGGTAAATTTGGCAATTCCATTAGTGATAAATACGAAAGTGTTTAAATATAATTCCTAAATAGACAATTTATGTTAAACGACCTACCTACGTACGAGATTGAACAGTGTCTAGTCATTCTAATTTAGAGTGTAGATTACTTAGGCTTATGTAAGAGCAAAACAATAAGCTCTCCGAAAAATCTTAGTACCGGCACAATTGTGCAAATAATTATATCTTAGTCTTAAATCACTGCATTATATACGAAAATATGAGCATACTTACAACAATTAACAATTAATAAGGTACAAATCAATCGTACAAATGATTAAATAAAACATGAACACATGGAATAAAATGGGAATTTTTGGAGATATCAGACTGTCAATTACTTGTTATTCAAGACTTTGATTTTCTGACAATTCGAAGATTAAGAGAATCGAGAGAGAGAGGAGAGAGAGAGGAGAGAGAGAGGAGAGAGAGGGAGAATTATATTAGGAGAATCCGCCTTAAATATTTTGTTGCCAAGTTGTTTATTAGCTTGGATTAGTACAAGAGGCCACGATATCAATCCGGTGGCAGTTTTATAATTATGTCAACTCGCGCAAATTCCACTTGTATGTTTACGTGAAAAAAGTAGTCTGAATCTGAATGTGAATCTTGACAGCACGAAATATGTATTGTCTCCTCTATCGGTGACAGAATACGCATAGCAAAGTGCATACCAACATTCGTTGACATGATAAATTAAATTTCAAAATTACTAATAGAAAAAACACAGTATTTAAGAAGGAAACATGTTCACTTGGGATCGGTAAAATTAGCTTATCTGTAAACATTAAAGAACATAACAAATACACTTATCTCCAAATAAACAGTCTGATATATCATATATTTCATATTCGTAAGTAACATTTCAAAATTTACATTATTAAATTAATTTTACAATAGACGTACTTAGGTAAAAATAAATAAAAACTGAACGGTAAAGGTCAGGATTCCTCAACTTGTGGGTTACATCGCCAAAGGCATATATACAGAGGGATAGATACAAAACTATCTACAACTGTTATTAGAATTTAAATGGAATAGTTGAACATCTTGATTTTATATTGATGTGTGTCCTGAAACGACAAATGCCTCTACCTTACCTCTGTGTACTCGAGACCCAAAACGTTCAAGAATCCCCGACGTTGAAATAAATTAATAGGTACCTTTATTTGAGTTAGAACATGAACGAAACTAATCATACATTAGAGTCACAACATTTAGCCTTAAGAATTAAGAAAGATAAGTTATCTCAAAAATATTCACTCAAGAACAAGCTTATAATACAAACTATATTTATAAAAATATCAACAGAAGCTTAGCTCTGGCTTAACAAGTGGGCATAATAAGCCCCGAGTAGTATAGACTTCTAAAAGGCAAATTTGCAAATCACAACAGAAAGCTTATGGAAGTAGTAAGAAATGTGCGTCCTTATATCTAGGTATCGAAATATGTACAAGTATAGACCGAAGTATAAGGCCATTTAACTAATACAATTTACTTAGACAGCTACAAACTAACCTGTTCTGGTGAACGTCTCATTTGCTGGGTATTGTTATAAAAATAAATGAATTCACCCTCTCACCTATTCCTTATTAATAAACCGAAAATTTCAAGCTTCCTTGTAACTACTTATCAATCACAAAAATATATAATAGCTTTTGTCCGCGGCTTCAACCAAATATATAATAAGTTACTTGCGCCTAAGATGGCCCAGTTCTTAAAATAGCTTTTTTTAAATATTTTGTATTTTTTTAAGTATGACAGTGCTTAAATTACTACCATGTTCCGTAGGTAGGTATTGAAACTCCTTCGAACTTTAAAAAATACGAAATATTGATGATGGGCCGTCTTAAGAACTAGGCTATCTTAGGCGCAAGACCTAATATTAATAAATATAAAATAGTAATTATATATGTGTAGCCTTGATGTATTGTGAAGTTTAGTATTTTGAAGTTTAATTAAGTAGTATTCACGTGAAAAAGTGACAAACATCCATTCTCAGGTCCTTCCTGGAAGTCTACTCTACAAGTGATAACACTTAAGAAATGCATCAAAATATGTCGTCAAAGAAAGGGTGTTAAAGAAATTTTTTAGATAAAAGTTTCTTGCGTACCTATCTGATGTGCAATGTTTGATATCTTTTATTACATAAAAAATGTAAGAAAATAAAATTTACTATCAAATTTTATTTTCTTAATGGAGATTGTTGTTCTCTTTTCGATTATGGAGTAATTAATTCTTATACCTTAACCACGAGTCTAGTAGGCAACACTTGATTAATTTTTGTTACTAAAAACAGAAGAAACAAAAATAAACATACCTTTTTGAAATATTTGTATCAGCAGCTAAATGGATCGTTTCTAGAGCAGATTATTTTGCACAGTACATACATACACATACATATGTAACAAAATTGTTCCTTTTGTTTCGTTGATTTTCTAGAATACTGTCAAGTATCCAAGTATCTTTCGGCAGTGCCTTTACGTGTGACGAATATTTATAAATGAAGCATTTATATATTTATTTCACAGCCTTCATTAATTCTACAATTTTAAATTCATTTTTTAATATATTAGTTTCAATAACTCGAAATTATTTTATACGTGTTTTACATTCGAAGTGGAGATTGTCTTAAGAATTTGAAAGAAGTTTTAGCATTAAAAGACTAGTAAAAAGTTTTAGACTTTAGAATATTTAAAAGTTAACAATTTCAATCTCCGTTTGGTTTTGATTGGTCACAAAACGGACATTTTGTGAGATATTACTTTATATTTAAATTTCTACCAATTTGCGGATTATAAAAGTTGTTCAGTAGCTAGATAAAATAATTTTGCGCATTTACAAAGAATGATAACGATATCTGTGGTGTGCCATATTGCGGTACAGTGTACAGGTACAGTCGCGTAAATATTCACTACAACTAATACTAGTTCGGCGTAATTTTTTTTTTTGAATGACTACTATGTTGTCAACCTCGCGGTTTTTACAACTTAACCGGGCTTTGTGGGCCGAGCAGAGTGCTCAGCCCGAGACATCATTATTTAGATGGATTGGACTGTTCCCTACAACGCCAGCAACAAGGGTTGTCTCCCGGGAGAATTTCGGCGCAAAGAACTGATACATTTCAGTAAAATATCTTTTCGATAATCACTTTGTTTGCCCCGAACATTTTTTTCGATAGGCACATGTCACAAACATTTGACTGCGTGTTTTTTTATGTTAAAAACATGAAATATACTCTTACACATTGAAAATACTTAAAAGAGGGCTTAGGATTGATTTTTTTGGACAGTACATTAAATATAACAGAGAATCTAGCCAGTATAACATATTATTTAAAATAATTGTGCTTGTATGCGCATATAAATGTTGGTAGTTAGTACGTTTTGACATGTTAGTACTGAAAAAGTAATAATAATAACATTTATTTATTGAGGTAAAACAAACAAATACAATTGTTATACGTCAAACATTTCATATTATTTTAAAATCACTAAGAAAAACGAAGCACCTTATTTTGTGCAAAATTACAGTTAATATTCTACTAATATTCATAAAAATCACAAACGCAAAGCGTTTGATTAGGCAAGTACCAGCAATGCAATATAATAATTTAAACTTAGCAATTAAAACTGATTTGAAAAGATTCATAGTAACAAAATATACATAAATGCTTGATTTTTTTATAAAACGAGGAAGATATATATATAATGTGAAGTTATAGCACGCAAAAGTTTATGTATTTTTAAAATGGTTCAAGTTTTTCATGTATTGTATGTTTTAATCATTGACGCCTTTGACCATTTTAAATAACAATAATCTACCATATTATTTTATAATAATTATGTTTCAAAGTTTTCTTTGTCAGCTTTTACAATTTTAGTGTTATAACATGCGTTTATTTACGTAAAGTCTCTAGGACCAGACCGCATCAAGTTTTTTTAAAAAGTTTATATAAGGAGCAAATACTACATAAAAAGCCGATAAAAACAATGTTACTAACGAAATCTCCCTTGTTTCTACATTTTTAATTTTTAAAGAATATCTATAACCAATGAAATATAACCATAACCATGAGATTTGCCCGACGTCTGTCAGCACCACATTGTATTTTTTCGTCGTCCTATAAGCTCCGTATCTCAAAACCGGCCTTTGTTAAAACGAAGAAAATAGTGGCAATGCAGCCGATGTAGTCAAACTCTTAATATTACTCTACTTATGGCCAATTTTAAGAGCTCAACATGTTAAGAAATAGTGTTACTACAAAATGGCAACCAGGCATGATTTATGAATTTCTTTTTTATAATTGCAAGTAAATTTCAGTACGGCTACCTCTGACGGTAGGATATTGAAATTGACTATTAATGAGTAAAAGTTAAAGGATAAAACTGTATTCGAGACTTAGTTTGTGGATATGTTTCACAAAGATCTAATATTGAGGTAAAAGTACATAATAATTAAATAATTACAATTTTTAATTGAAGTAATTTTAGTTCTAGTACAGTGGAAACTTGAAAGGTTTTTTTTGAACTTTTTCAAACCAAATTCAAACTCACAAAAATATAATTCATTAATATAATTTTATAATCTATGAATAATTTATTATTAAAAAATATAGATTTATAATTCACTTATGATAAGACATCAAGCAATTTTGCAGAAACAAAAAAAAGGTGTGTGTGATTCAGACACGATAGAAGTGAAACTTCAGTAAATCGACAAAAGAATGAGATGAATATATATTTGTGTCTCTTACCTGTCGTTTTTCCGTTGCACCCGTTTTGAAATCACAACGATTCTAAAGAAGTTTCACTTCAAAAATTGTCTGTATAAATTTCGTTCGAGAACAAAACTATGCTCAAGTTTATCATTATTTTAAAATTGATTACCACTTTATTGGAAACCTACTTCGAACAGTTGTTGTTACAAAATATTAAACTATTTTTAACTTAATCTTACATATAAATAGGAAACAATACATGAGCAAACATTAAAAATTGAAACACTAATTAACAAACTTTATAATATTTTCACTAAATATATTTAAACTAAACATTACTAAAGTAAATACTCGATCTTGTAAATTTAAGACTTAACTATATAAATAAAATATAGTTTTCTAGAAATTCAGATCTGTGGGACTCAACATTTTGATATGGAATTAGTTACAGAATATTATATAGTCTAATCTCAATTAAATGTTTTTTTTCGGAAATTGTATTTAAGAAGTAACTCAATCATAAGTTTGTTTTATCATTAATAAATACGTAAAATTCTAAAAAATATTGACTAAAATATGAAAATATTTAATTCCAATATACCATTACTATGTGAAAGTTTGAATAATTCAATATAATTCAATCGCTAACGAGCATCATTACGCGGGCTGCAAGAATTTCTAAAAGGGGGGAGGGTACAGCTGAATCTAATGGGTAGATGTTAACATTGACGTTAAAATATGTATCACTGAGCAATAAAGACTATAATACCAGTTTAAACCTTGAAGTACTTTGGTTTTTGTTCAATCATAAGACGTTAAGGACATCATTTTTTGGCATTTTGAAAATTGTATAAAGATCAATAGAAAAAACAACATCTTACGAACAAAATATGCAAAAATCATAGCCAAGACGGATTTTTCCACACTTTGATATAAATCATTACTATATAGTTAATGTTATCATTTATTACAATATCCAGGAACTCGTAACAAATAAGACAATTTTTTTACAATAATATTGAACTTTCGTTAGTGCTAAAATTTGTGACACAAAAGAGATAAGAAGAAGGTAATAAGCTAAGCGATAGAAAGCCCACAAAAAGACCAATATTAAATATAATTAGTATTACGTTTACACGTGCCTGCAACAATATAGGTGCAAAAAAATAAAATTATGCAGCGTGTTAGGAACAGTGTGTCGAAAAATCGTTTTCAGAAAGTTAGTAAGTGAGCATACCTCATGTTAGTTATTTTTTTATTTAAAATTCTTTCCAAAAAAATAATACGTACATACAAAAAAATAAAATACATTATAAATGTTTTATTCAAAAACTTATACATTTCTATTGAGACATGAATTCCTATTTAGCATCTTTTTGTGGCCTGACTAATTTAATATATCTTGTTATATGATAGTATGCAGATAATTCAAAAAGTATAATACGAAAATATACAAAATTTCAAGCTCTTCATACTTAGGCAAGCGTGCAAAAAAAAACGAATGTTGCGTCAACGCGAGGAGAAACATTGTACCATTGCCTTAATTACACCATAACGATAAATTAATTAAAAAAAAAAACATTCCAATTACTTAAAAAAATCGGTTGCTAAAACAAGTATATTCATTTTTATAAATATCTAATATTAGTCTATTAGGCAATATGCACTAAAAAGTTGTTAAATTTCTTTTAAAACAAATCAAGCTAGATTTTTTTATAAGAATATATTACCGAGTTTATAACTTTATTACAATAAAATATAATCTTCCAATACAGACAACCTTTGTATTTAGATTATATTTACTTATTATATGAAATTAAATAGTTATATTAAAAAACGATGTAAATATTTACGTCAGTTTTGAAATCAGGTTAATATACTGTAGTCAGTTTTTTTTCACGTCATATTATATTCAGACTGATTTTAACTTAAAGAATAATAGACATTACTAACGCACTGTTTGGGTGACAGTACCTTTAAAAATATTATGTAATACTTTGAAAATAATAAATCTAATCTTAGGTCACATTCAGTCATACTGAAATTCCTAAAAGGAAATCTAGTCATTTTTATAAAAATTCGTTTATCTAAAAATTTATTTTATACGAAGGCCCTTGCACATAACCTCTGATCTCGAGTAATGTTTTTATCTATAAATAAAGTAAAACAGTAAGAAAAATATGCAACCATTACGAAACTTTAAATAAACTGTGTTACTAAATATATTTCGAATCTAGAAATAATTTGTTAATATTTACAACTGAAGTATTCTTAATGTTTGGCCATCTTAAATTAATAAATAAATTCTCAAGTTTGGTTTATGACAAATACGTCCTGTCGTAAATTAGTTGTTAAAACGTATCTTCTTATTTGTCCTTAACAAGAAAACATCTTTACTATTACGCCTGTGCCTTTAGAAGATTCGGAAAACTAACTAAAAAACTTTTGAGCGTTAAAAGAGAAAGGCAAAGACTAGGCAAGACTAACGACATCTTCCAACATTTTATTACGTAAAAAGAGTTTTCTTTTGTAAAAACACACATAAAATCTACAAAAACAAATAATTAAAAATTTCCTTGTGTAGATTTTTTCAGATATGTGCCGATTTGTGTACACGCCATGTTTGAGTTGAGGAAACACAACAAAAAACTAGTTTATGTTATGACGGCAGTTAAAACTTTTCTTGTGTGTATACAACGTCAGTGTGAAAAGGGCCTGTGACGTGACGTTTCAATGCAATGTTATTTCAAAACTACTTATTCTGTAACTGTGTAAGGCAAACCTTTTGAAAAAGGTCGTCTTAAAAATAAATACAGAAACGGCTTACCGGCACAGCTTACCGCCTCAGGCCCAACCATCTTCTTAGCCAACATTTTACTGTCAGTTTAAACTTCAAAAATTATAAATATAAAAAATAAATCTATCAACATTAAACAATCATAAAATCGAATTCAACAGTTTACCCAGGGGAAATTACGCGATAATTGCGTAAGTATAACATTGTATATTACGTGATTTTCATCTTTTTGGTTGTCTCTCCAAGCATGTCCTTGATCTTCGTCAATGGGGACCGTTTGTGCTCCTCGGCTTTTGTGTATGATGGTGGCAAGTGAATGCTGAGCGGATCACGGAGACGTGCCAGATCCTTTTGTAGTTTATCCACCTGCATTTATTAAAACACAATGTTAAAGAAGTGTCATAACCTTTTTAGCTCCATCATCATAATATAATTACTGGAAAACGGAGCATATCTTGTTTTACTATTGACTATGTTATTTTAATAAGTTACCATTATTATACAACTACCAATATACCAACATAACCAACATCCCCGTGTTAGTCCGGGCTCCTTTGCAGAATATACCATCTGTCTTCCTGCCAGGCAGCTCGTAAATGTCGAGCACAGGCTTATTGTCACTAACAGCGTGACATCTGGCTAGGTGGTAGAGTTTCGCAGCGACTCGTCCGGATTGGTACCACCGCCTTACCTATTCCTGCCGCCATAACGTCATGACGTGTTCCGGTTGGGAGGGTAAGGTAGCCAGTAAACATAATTTTGCTCGAAGCCAAACATCCCGGCCTCAGGTTGGCAACGCACCATTACCACCATTGGTGTCTCCAGGCGGCCTGAATTTCTTTCCACTAGGAAATCCGTCTGGTGTTTTGCCTTCCAATATCATAAAAAAAAACACAAGGAAAACTTATGTATGTTGTTTCTTACCGACACAATTTCGAAAGTTCATTTAACATTAAAAAGAGAAACAAAAGAACCACATAACTAAGAGCGACATTGGTTATCTATACATATAATAAATCTGTAGAAGGGTCAATTCTGTACATTGAAAATATTGAAAAAATAAATAGCAGGGGGTGTTACTGGATCGATACCAAACCCAAATATGTGACTAAAAAAATTTTGTCTGTCTGTATGTTCAGGCATCACGTGAAAACGGTTCGATTTCGATGAAACTTGGTATAATTATACCTTATTATCCTGGCCATAAAATGGGATACTTTTTATCCTGGAAAAATACGTACAAAAAAATCTTAATTTTTCAGTTTCATCACGCGAAGACCGACATCCGCGCGGACGGAGTCGCGGGCGGAAGCTAGTATCAAGTATTTCTATCCCACAACCTAAACACTTTACAATTGTTTACTGAACTGTTACCTACTAGGTACTAAATCTGTGGTTATAGGTATTAACTATCTTTGAAACAATAACACTTACGTCGCGTAGATGCAAAGTTTTTTTAAAAATAATTATTTTGATTATCATTTTTTTACGTAGGTAATCAATGTTTGACGAAGTCATTTTGAATAAAAGAAATACGTGCGTTGGGGAGGTTGTTACTTATTTTTACAGTAGAGACTCTTGTTCATAGTCATTCTCAGTACATTTATAAAAAAAGAAAGTCGATGAAACCATAATTTTGAATACTACTTACAGTAGTACGAGTACATCCCCCACGCCCTTTACTCCATAGCTTTTAAATCGTTTGGTTTAATAATCTAAGTTTCTGAAAGTTTACAATATAATTAATTATATATTCTTAAAATTGTGTTTAATACTGATTCATTTGTACTTAATAATTTTTCTTCTTCCCCGTTTTACAACGTCCTAAAATCCGCAAAAAAGATAACCAAACTTAGTATTTTTACATTATTAGCTATTGTTATATTCTTTGAGGCTACTGATTACCGCAAGTAATAAGTAAGATTTTTAACAAAGTTTTGTGGTTCATACTTCATTCAAATACAATTACAATCTCAACAATCTAACCAAATAATTAAAATTTATATTTACCTCATCTTTCAATTGATTATAGTGCGCTATATCTAATCCGATCTTCTTGGCTTTCTTGTGCAGTGTTATCAAATGTTGCCTGTCCTTAACGTCTGGTAAAATATATTCCTGGAAAGCATACGTGTTTCTTCAATTAACGTATTTTCATGGATATAAGATTTGTTACTGTACAGTGGCAAGTAAAATTAGAAGAATTATTTTAAATAAGTAAATATCCTTAGGCAAATTACACAAATTGCATTTAACACCTCACAATGCTTACATTAAACAAATGGTACGCTTGTATTGAGTGTAAATCTACGTCACTAAAATATAGATATACTTAAATACTCGTAGATACCAGAATTAATTAATAAAAAGCCAGAGCATGACATGCAGACATCTTAATATTCATCACACAAAGGCAGGCAGCCCTAGTCGGGAATCTAATCCGAGAGCTCTGTAGATCAGCGAAGTTAGGTGAGTCCACTAATCTCTCGACCAACGAGCTGGTCTAGATTAGATCAGTATTTATTATTCATCTCCAAAAGTTTTCAGAAAACATAACTTTACAGTGGACTTGAAACAAAGACCTTTTTAATAGAACTAAAAAGGCAAACAAGCAGGCGGTAACCACATAGTAAAAAATATTCGTCGTCTCCTACACACTTAATATCTGACATGACGGTTGCCTGCGGTTGCCTTCATTTGTTGCTGTATTTCAAGCCTTCTGCACGAATAAGTTTACCAGCTACCCTACCTTCCACAGTTGTACATTATTTTGACGAGCACTGCCGTTATTGTATTTCAGCAAGAACAGACATAGTAAAGCTATTGCATAAGCACGCATGAGTCAAAAGATTGCGGGACGAAGAGGGTGTTTACGCATGCGCAGTAACGCCGATGCAACCAATGCCATCTAGAGGCGAGTTGCTTAACTAAAGAGACAAGCGTGATTAAAGTCATTAAAAGTATCACTGTTGTGCCGGTCGGAGTGGGGCGTGTTAGGTTATTTTCGTTACGGAATTTCTAGATTCGGTGTCCACGCTCAAGGCCCGCGATAGAAGCTATCCAATAGCTTAAAAATCATCGCCTTCAAAACCTAATAAGTAGTGTCCCAGTTAAAGTCTCTATCTCGAAATCGGTTATACATTAATCTTTAATAGTGTAAATTAAAATGTGAATAAAACAAATACCTGTTTTGTAAGAACGAAGTACGCATACGCTGCCATAGCCGTTCCGTATGTGACGAAATAGGTGACTGGTTCCATGATATCCCAGGAGTACTCCCACCAGGTCAGCCTCGCCAGGATACCAAATTGCACGCCCATCAGACTCAGACCAACCCACGTGAGCGCCGACGTCTTGCGACTGGTTTCCGTTTCTAAGCTCAAACGTTTCTGTAAATAATATTTTTTTCTATCTCTTGTTTGTCTCTTTCTCTTAAATATCGTCATTCACTCTTTCTTTTAACTATCATCCTGTCATGCATCAATTCTATCATTCCAAATTTATGTTTCTGATGTCGTATGTTAGGGATTGATGGGTTGTTTGTACCTAATGTCAATCACGCTGTGTGTTATATTTATAGGAACTAGGACACCCACTCTTCGATAAGTACTTTAAGTACTATAAGTTTATGATAACAAATAAATAAAATTTCTTAAAAATAACATACGTCTTTTCAAAGGAAGTAATTAGTTTAAATATGCTTTTAACCGAAACTTAAACTTTTAAACGGTGTTCAATACAATAATAATTATCGTTCAGTATTATGTACACTAAAAAATGTCAACGGCTCGCACAATTTTCGAGCGTTGAGGCACAAAATATAGAGAGCTACAATTTGTGGTGGTGGGGTCAAAAATAGCTCGGAATATTTACACACTGCGGCTAGGTCGTCATCTTTTACTTGAACTTAGCTCTCATTTTATCGTTATCATCTATATATTTATTTGTGTGTATCAAATACATGGTAGTGTGGGTAATGTTTTATTTATTGATTTAATGTACATTATTATTGATATATTGATATTGTAAGCAATATTATTGAAAAATATTAGCGTTCTGCACTTCTCCTATACATATACTGTAAGTATGCCAATGCTCCTCCGTCAGCGCAATTTTCGTAAAAAGGGCTTCAAAGTTTTTGCTTCACGTACAGATATATAGATACGTCACCATGAAATTTAATAAAAAACATACATTAAAATATCTAAACATCTATAACAGCAATAATTTACCAGACGAGATATTTACTGTGCCGATACAATCATAACAAATAATATATTACTTCACTCCCTCTTCTACTTTCCCTCGCTACTTTATATTACGTAGGAAATGGAGTAAAACTTTGCAAGACCGGCAGATACAGCTAAATGATACGTAAAAATGTAACATATTATGGAAATACGCTAAAAATCCGATCACGGCATTTGTATATCGTTGGGCAATCCTCCCACGTACCTTCCATATATCTATTGTCAATTTCTAATCAAATTTTTACGGGTCTACGCTTGGGAAATATGGCCCTCCCGAAATAAGGCCAATTGTGATTTCGAGCGAAACTATTATAGTATTATATAAACTGGTTGAATATTTTCTTTTTACATATTTACGATTTTTTTTTACTTCCTCTAAGAATGTACTTGTATATTTTTTTATGGCTAAGGCAGTGAACAAACGTACGGCTTTCGTGATGATATACATATTTGCCGTATATTTAATAGATGCAGATGGCAAGGACGTTAGGCTTCATGTGCAGTTCTACGGGTTACCCTACTCACCGACCCAGAACAGGACAGTGGCAAACACTGTCATTATGGTGGCACGAATGTGTAAGGCAGTGGATCCCTACCCAGTAAAGTTGCTGCGCAGTAGGTACACAAACTACCATCACTTACGAGCTGCCAGGTGTAGCTACACCTGTAGTAGGTCTATTTTACCTGGACCAATGAGTATTGAATAGGAGGAAAAACAACATATATATATCTATATATATAATAAATCTGTAGAAAGGTCAATTCTGTACATTGAAAATATTGAAAATATAAATATCAGGTGGTGTTACTGGATCGATACCAAACCCAAATATGTGATTAAAAATATATTTTGTCTGTTTGTCTGTATGTTTAGGCCTCACGTGAAAACTAACGGTTCAATTTCGATGAAACTTGGTATAGTTATACCTTATTATCCTGGGCATGAAATGGGATACTTTTTATCCTGAAAAAATACGTAGAAAAAAATCTTAATTTTTTCAGTTTTATCACGCGAAGACCTACATCCGCGCGGACGGAGTCGCGGGCGGAAGCTAGAATTAAAAAAAAGTATCTTCACCATATCCCCGAAGAGGTAGACAGAGGCACAACCAGGACACCCACGACTAGCCGAAGACACTAAGTCCCACAGTGTGATAGGTGACAGGCCTATCGCCAACCGGGCACATTTCCAATCGCGAACAACATTTTTTTTATTAGAAAATTGGAACAAACCAATTTTCTTTTTTGTTGCCCGACCCAGGATTCGAACCCAGGACCTCATGCAGTCAAGTCCAACAACTGAACCGCTAGACTACAGATGCGATTCTAGAATTAAGTATTTCTAACCCAAAACCTAAACATTTTACAATTGTTTACTGAAAAATGTTTATACTTGTTTTTGTCATTTGCATGGCAAGACCCAAAAAGCTTTGGCATAGAAGCTTGTGCGATTCTAAAAGGATGATTTTTTTTTTTAGAATTCGGCATCGTGTTGGCGGGCATTT